>JANHGB010020583.1:0-93631 GCA_026283785.1 Coracopsis vasa
AAGCAAAAGCTTCTTTCTTGAGTGGGTTCAGTGTTAAGCCCTGAAATAAGGGTGCTTATCTCAATTTCCGATTGTACTGTAGTTGTTGCGTTCTGTCCAGAGTTATGAAATTTCAGCCATCTCGTTTGTGGCCCTCTGACCCTCCTGTCTACAGTGCCAGGGAGAAGTAGGTGCTGTGGAGGCAGTTCAGAAAGGGCACCAGAACATCCTTTCAGAAGTTGCTGAAATGAGCTTTAATGTTCTAAACCACTTTTTTTCAGAGTCAGCTGGATGTGCCATTTAAAGTTATAGCGGGACATATTGGTAAGTTACATTTCACCATACACCTATGCAGGAGTTACTAAACATACTGCTTTTCATTGCAAGTCGCCCTAGGCATCCTGAGCCACGCTTCCTTGATTTGAATGCTTTGTATACTCTGAAGTTTGTTTCTTCTGAAGAAAAAACGTTTGAAGCAGCTCATTTTCTTAAGCTGAGATGTCAAAGTTAAAATATACTGGGGTCCTGTCTAATCAGCTTAATATTAATAAGAACCCAACACAGCAAAGATGAGCAACTGAGCAGGGCTAGTTCTCATCCCTTGGAAGGATTTTGCCTTCCACTTCCTTTTCTATCCTTCTTCCCTATTTTTATTAATATGGGAAGTTCTCTCATTGCAAGTTGGTTGTCTTGTAAAAGTTAGTGGTTTCTTAAAGCAAACTAAGTCTAAAGCCATTATATTTCCCCTAATCTACCCTGGAAGTATGTGTTTTTATATGACTGATTTCATAGTTTATTAAAGTTAGTACTTTTTTGAAGAGTCAGAGACTCTGTAACCTCACAGTCCCCATGTTTACAAAACATACACACTACTTGAAGACTCTCTTCCACAGGAAAATAAAGAAAAATATGCTTTGGGGAGTATGTAGCTGGCTGATCATATAGGAGCTGCACATGCTTTGCTTGTTTATGAGGATGCTGCAGCAGGTTTGCAAGGAGGAAGAGGTTGCTGTTAGGAAGAAGAAATGTAATTCAAGGGAAAAAAGAGAGGATCTATATAGTTAATAGTTCTGCTTATGGAAAAGCTTGCCGCATGTTCATTTGTGTCCTGTGCAAAACAAATAACCCGAAGGACATGTGCCTCGATTGCACTGTTTTTTTTCTGTACAATAAAATAATAGTTCAGAGATTTTGTGTCAATTGTGTCAATAAATGTCAATTACTTTTTAAATATTTTTATTTTCCAGTCAACTATTTAACTGTATATCTCAACCTTTTTCTTTTGTGTTTGTAGGTCAACTTAACTTACAGATTCCGTGGCAAAACCTTTATACTCAGCCTGTTGAGGCAGTTCTTGATGGAGTTTATTTGCTTATTGTGCCCACAGCCAGTAAGTTAATGTAGAGGAAAAAGTGAACGTACATTGATGTGATTTCAAAGGAATCTGGAATGGGTTGATCCTGCTTTCATGAACTTTTTGTCTGATAAATAGTCCTAGCAAATGCAATTAGATAATGGGAATGGGGTGTCTTTCAATAGTTTACATTTAGTCACCTAATTTTTTTTATCTTATGCAGCTGTTAACAAACCATGAAAATTATTGCTTTTGAAACAGCATCTTTTAAAAATGTGTTTATTTTTTTATATCTTACCTTTTTACATTGTCTATTTAGGTGTAAAATATGATGCTGAAAAAGAAGCCAGGCAGTTCTTGGAAGCAAGACAAAGGGAATTACAAAGAATAGAGGAAGCAAAGCAGAAAATAGCCGACCAAGGTAAGAGTGGGAAAAGGTAATGAAAATAATGCTATTTCTTTCTTTTAATTTGTCACTTAAAGTGTTTTAGATTTCTCTTTTCCTCTTGATACTTAAAAATCTATTAGTCACAGATTTTTAGGTGTTGCTGCCATCAATATTACAGAGCAAGCATCCTGAAAATCAAAAGGTTCAAGCTTTGACATGATCTGATATAAATGAGGCCTTTGAACTATTGCTTATGTCATATGTTACCTGATGTTATTTTCCTCTTCTTTCATAAGAAACAATTTAACTTTGTTTCTAATAGTAAAGAATTACACCTTTGTAAAGATTCTGTTTAATTTATTATTTGATACATGTAAAGTCTCATAATCTTGAATTTAACTTCTGGTACTTTCAAGAAATAGTGTATTAGCCGCCTTGAGTATCAGTGGGTACAAGTCATATTTTTGAACAACCTGATTCTTCATGCAGGAGGTAATAAAGCTGAAACTGTCTAGTCTGACCATAATTTTTATGGATTATACTGAAAAGACATTTCTATACAACTAGAGTACAGTGTAATAGAAAATTTAAATATCTATCATACAAACTCTATTATGTTTTTGTTTTCTCTAACTTTTAAAGTGCTTTAATGCAAGCAAAATATTATTTTCCTTTAACTTAGATAAAGCAAAAGAAGAGAAACAAGACACTTTTGTGGAAAAACTAGTCACTCAGGTTATCAAAAATCTTCAGGTGAAAATTTCCAACATCCATATTCGCTATGAAGATGATGTAAGTATTTTGTATGTCTCAGCATGAGAGGTTGTGCACTCTAACATGAAATTAGGAACCCATCTGATTTCATTTCTTCTAGTTCCTGACTGTAGTACAGATTGCTATGGAGCAGCACCGTGTGCTTAACACCCTTCATGTGAAATTAACAGGTCGGGCGTGATCTTAAAAGCCTGTGCCTTTGTTATAAGCTGGTAAAGAAAATGGCCTTATGATTATGTTTATCTGTGGGCTTTTTGTTTGTTTGCTTGTTTGTTGTTTGCTTGGTTCTTCCTCCAGTTTAATTTTTAAGAATAAACTATGTGGTTTCCAATTAAATGGCATCTCCTTGCAAGTACCGTAAGCTAATTACTAGTTTCTGGGGAGATGATGAATGAAGTCTACTGGGCAAACTTAATTTAGCATATGGTCACACGTGATCCTCGTGTAGTGATTTGCACTTGGAAGGCATCGGGAGAGCTGTGGAAAAGAAGCCTTCACTTCTGCAAATGTGTGAAGGTACTGGGCAGAGCTCTAGCTCAAGGCAAGAAGCAAAGAACACATGCTTAGCACTCAGAGCTTAGTATCTCCATTCAAAGGAGGAATAGATAAACAAAATATTTGCGTTTTGCATTTTAAAGCTTTAACATTCAGAGAAGACCGAGGTAGTTAAATGCAAAAGAGCCTTCGGGATCCTTCATAAGTTTCACCTTGAGATATTAACCCAGTAAGCCCAACAAAGCATTGAAGTGTGGCTTTAGTCTCCTAAAGGCATCCATTGGGTGTGATGGGAGTACTTCCAATCTGAAGTTACCTAAACGCATAAATGCTTTACTGAATCAGGACCAAAGTTCTGTAAGTGTCCTAGTAAAGAATGGTATTTTTCTCTTGGAATTGTGTGAAGGAAAAAAAAATGGAAAATACAGTATCTTGGTTTTAAATTAAGGAACATTGTTTTTACAGATTATACCAGTTTTAAGTTTTAATGACTGGGTAGCATTTTTACTACAAGTTGATGATTTAGCAATACTGCTGAGAGTGATAATGATCTGTCTTACAAGTGGAGGAAATTTCTTAAGATACATTCTGGGATGGTGTTTCTCAGCAGAGAGATTTCTGGTAGAGATAAGAAAGTATTAGTGTTATATAAGGAACTGGCCTTATCTGAAATACTGGGTAAATTCAGTTTCCTGTTCTTAGGAATGGTGTATTCAAACTGGAACACATTGAAAGAAGGGTAACTAGGATGGGCTTATAAGGTCAATGAATTGAATATTGTATGAGGAAAAATTTGATTTCTAGGACAACATTGCCTTTAGAGTTAAGGATGCCTATGAAGAGATCAGTCTGGAAACTAGAACATTATTCTGGAATGGTTTTATGATAGAAATGGAATGAAAAGTACTATAATTCATCTTAAATTTAGTTGCTAAACTGATGAATTAGATTAGATAACATGGTTATGTCTGATATCAGGTATCTGAACTTGAGAATTTGCAGGCTATGCATCTCTAAGACATGCTGTTGGGACCCCATGCAGAGCATTATGTTTATTTTCCCACAAGGTTGTCTTGGTGGTGTATAAAAGTCTTTTGAATCACAGTTCTCCTTTGGCATTATTCCAGTGGAATGGAAATACTTTTAACTTGGAATAGGAATAAAACAATTTGTCTGTATCTTTCAGGAACTTCTGATGTCCTGGGAAATGTTCATCAGGTGTTGAATGCAAATTTCAGATGGAATTAAGGTTAAAAAAACCCCCAACAACTTATTTTACCTTTCCTGTGTTTTTTTTTTTTTTTTTTTTCCTAGGACTTTAATGTTGCAGGAGTTCTGTTTAAGCATTGTATGCTTTTCAGGAGAATTAATTTTGCAGTGTTTATTTTACTCTAAAAGGTCTATATGTTCATATAAATCTATAGTCAGAATAATATTCCATTGCTTTCTTTAAGCTGATCTTAGCAGCTGAAAAAGGGTGTTTAGAGAGCAAAGTAAGTTGCTCAGTAAGGGCAGGCTCTTATTCTGCAGGAGTTGAGTGCTCTTGCCCTGTTTTCCCATTTCTCTCCCAATTATTTAAAGGTGTCCTTTAAGCATGAGTGGTCTCACTGAATTAGCAAAAATTTAAAACTCTATAGATTTAGATGATCAAAGGAAACTTTTAGCAGCATTTTTTCCTAGCTGCCTTCTAGAACTGCAGGTTTCATGGTTAGCATCTGAGAAGGCAATTCCAGTGGAAGCCAGACTTGCTTACGTTGGAGTGTTTTGGCATCCACAGTGTAACTGTGAAGTATAAAGGACTGAACAGGGACTTGCTTTAAAAACCTTTCCTGCAGCAAATTACATTTGGCGTACACAGCAAGTAAAATAGGAACCCTTCTAGATAATCTTCAGTGCATTCATGTGCTCTATATTTGGCTTTAGAAACAAGAGAACTCATTTATGTAAAAAGAACAAAATGTAGCTGGAATATTTTTATTCTCCTTTTGCTTTGCTAATGTTCACAGCTTTGTAGATTGAGGTAAATTTGAAATAGCATTAATGAGAAATAGTTGTAGCTGCCTTTCTGCTTTAGAAAATTCCCCTAATACGTGTGCATTAGCTTGTAGGGGGTGTTTTGGTTTGTTTTATTTCTCCTTTTTTTTTTTTTTTAATGCAAGGAAAGAGGTAAGTTGCTTTACTACAGAACTGGAGCAAGAAAGGGGTTTTGCCATGAGGAGAGTGAAGTCAGTGAAGTACAATGGTTGGGAGACAAAGTTAAAGGTCAAGAGAGTGTAGAACCTGACCCATTTTTGAAGAAGCCTAAAGATAGACCATGCATTGGGTAAATTATTTGCCAATTGTTTCCATTTTCTTTTCGTGTGAACAATCCAGGGCCAGTTGTTTGTTAATTCCAACCACTTTTAGGTCAGGAGAACTGAAGAAAGTACTCAAAGAACTGGATTTCTTCTTTTTTTACATGTAGTGCGTTGCAAGCCTTCCTGTGTGGTGTTCTAAACAGAGTTGACTGATGCTGTTTTCCTTCTGGCATGTTCCTTTTGACATTGTCATGTAGAAGCATTTTAATGAAGGGGTAGGAAGGGCTGTGTAATTTGTTATGTAATGCCTACTGAAATATTTTGTAACTTTTAACCGAAATATTTCCCTGTCAGTTGTTCCCAGCCTCTTCTCTCTGCCTTGTTTGCATGTAATACAAACTTTTGGGACCATGTGGGTTTTTCCTTCCTGGATCTTTGTGTCAAGATACTGTAGCAGATAACGCAGCTCTGCATTATGTCAGTAGCAGCAGATCATGCCCATGAAGTGAACTTGAAGTAGAACTGCGGAGTCAGGCTTTAACTTCAGTCACTGTAGAGCTCTGGGACCTTTCACTGAAGTTCTTCCAACGACTATTTGCTTCTGTTTCATGCACAGATTTTTTTTCTTTCAAATCCAGCTGAGTTGTCCTTGCTTGTCATATACTACTAGTCTAAGAACTGCAAGAATTAGGGTTTTACAGTTGAATTCATCAGTGTAAGCGTATCAAGAGAGCCTGCTGTCTTGTTTCAAGAATTTGCATTTGTCCTACTGACGTTTTTAGCTTTAAAAAACGCAAACCTACAATAAAAAAGAATGAGACTTAGTTTCTTTCAGCTTGTGTTCTGCAGTGTGGTGACAGAATTTAAGTGTTTTTAATAGATGATACATCTTTCTATGCAACGTGACTATTTAAGACTTTTTTTTCAGAAGACAATAGAGTTTTTCATGACTGTAATGATTCTTCAGTAACTCTTACTTAGCTTTTTGCTATGAAAGCTTACATTTAGGTACTTGCTGCTTAATAATCTAAACCTATGACTATCTGAGATTCATTAAAGCTGACTGATTGTTAGCCTAATGGTGATTTTACCACAACTGCGTTCTTTGGCATATTCATAAGTACCCTAGGAAAAGGAAAATATTTAGGTAGAGAAGACATGAAAGAACACAATAGAGCCTAAAAAGTTAGAGAGAAAGGCAAGAATTACATGCTTAGCTATGGAAAGACTGCTACAAAATGAGGTATCATCAGATTGGTTTGGAAAAAGGAATCTAGCAGGTGATATTTTAATGCATGTCAATTCCAAACATTGTGGAGAGAGAAACAGGGAACTGGTACTCACTTTGTTTCACAGAATGTGAAATGGGAAAACCCAGGGATAGTTATAGAGCAGCAGGTTTAAAATAAATGAAAGCATCTTCTGACGCAGCATGAGATTGAATCATGCACTAAACAGCTCCAGAAAGCTGTGGCAGTCAGAAATGCAGATGGGATCAAGCAGGTTCAAAATGGCAGATTGATGGAGAAGAGTTTCACAATGCACCAAAAGCATCTGGCTTAGAAAGCCCCTGAACTACAAGTGGTTGAACACTGGGAAACTACAGCGGAGGATTGATCACTTTGTATTTTACTGCTTATGTGCTCCCTATGCATGTACTCCTGTAGCTGGGATACCAGCGTAGATTGACCTTTATTTAACCTGGTATCTATTTGTTACGAAAAACTAAATACACTGTTAAGAGACAGAGAAGACTGTTCTCCATTCTTGCTAGGGTAAAAATGTCTCGGAAATGAAAACAATCTTCTGTGTTAATTAGTTACCTAGATTATTTTTTTTGCCAATTTTACCTAAGAGAAGCATTTTAGAGCTATTTCTTAGGTTGCTGTGGCATACCTGATTGTAGTCTTTATAATATTTTTGTCACACTACAGGCTATTCCATACACTGCTTTTGCAAATGAATTATATCCAGTAGTTAGTATCGCTGAAGATGGACAGTTTTTCTATGGAACTGCTGCATTTACACTAAGATACTTTCTCCTGGAGGGCAGTAAGCATTTTGGACTGGGGTTTCACCCCCATCTCTTCGCTGAAAACAACTCTAACGTTGGAAGGTCCGGTGTGGCTGTGTCTAAGATGATAACATTGTAGTGGGAAGGATTTAGGTCTTGTGGAATTTTTTGTGTCAAGCTATCAATAATAATTGTCTGTAGCAATGCAGACCACAATCCACTGAAGACTCAAGTGTATAAAATGGGATTCGGGTACAGTATTTAGGCATATGGGTTCTATTAAGCTGTCCTGAAGGCTCACCTAGCTTCTTATGCCTTTCAGAGATGTAAGTTTTGCTGGAAAACTTCTTACAGAGATTCTTCTCACACAAGTCAATCTATAAATAATAGATGAAGGTTTATTTCTATTAATTTTCTTGGTATTTTTCATGTTTAATTTAGACTTTTTGGTTTTGATGGTTGGATTTGCCACAAAATGCAATAATTCTGATTTCTATCCATTGCTGCACTCAAGTAGAAGGTTTAAGTTAATTTCTGCCAAAGGAGAACTTGGGGCCTGGCTGAAAGTCTCTTAAAAATCAGTGGGAGCCTTTACACTGACCTGTGTAAACTTTAATTAGTACTTCCAAAAAACACCCCACTGCAAAGCAACAAACCCCAACAACCTATTTCCAGGACAAACTGCTTCTATTAAAGTTTATAGCAAATTTGTTATGCTGACTGCTAACTCTGGAGTTGATTGGTTCCATAAAGCATATAGTGTAACACATGACTAGTGATTTCATTATCCATCTCTACCCACAGGCTTAATAGCATTGTGTTTGTGGTCTCTTTCCCTACAGGACCATAATAGTAAAGATTATTTGAATATATTCCACTGACATTACCTAAAGGTGACCTCTTTCAAACTGTGGGACAATATCCTCTCTGTAGGTTACCAGCAAGCCCCGTGATCTGCAAACAAGTTCTGGCAGGCCTTTTCAGGAAGTTATTTGATGTTTTTTTAAGTAAGAGGTAGGAGCTGTTGTGGTCAGTAATAAGAGATGAAGTTGGTGATACAGGTTGATTTGTTCTTGGACTTGTTTTGTGTACAAAGACTGCTGTACAGAAGTACAAAACAAAAATAATGCTCTTTTGGACTAGTGGTGCTGTTGGGTGGAACAGTGGTGGAGGAATGCTTTCTACTGTTTTCCACGTATGTTAAGCAGCTATTAATAAAACTTAAGTTTTCATATCTGTGCAGAGCTGCAAATCTTGTTTCTTATGATACTATTTTATTAATATTGTAGTTCCACTGATACCAATGCCATCTATAATAAAAATGCTTTATTTGAGTTACTACTATGGGTTGTTTTTTTTTTCTGACCTTCCCCGCAGTAGATGTGAAAATACAGCAGTTACTGTAGAACCAACAATGCATCTTCTGTGGTGAAACATTCAGTGATCATGCTTGTAAACCTTATCAGCATAGTCTTTTTTTCTTTCCAGGATGCACCTGGTAGGTGTACTTTTTAGTAATACCTTGATGATTTTTCTAAGAAATTGGGAATGATGATTAATGTAACTTTTCATTACATGTATTCTAGCGTATTTGTTTTTCCTTTAGCCAATGTATCTTGGAGGCTTTGACATGTATGACAGTTTAGGAGCTACACAGACTTGATCAAAAAGTTAAGTTCTGCAAAAGGTGAAATGCCTTTACCAAATACTAACAAAATGGATATCTTTGTATGCAGTGGTATAGAAGTGTATTAACAATCAAAGCTTTGTTCTTAAATCTTTGTGTTATAAACATTTTTGGTTTTGAAGCCTATTTATGTAGAATACTGTCTACTAGGAGAATCTTTTTATGTCAGAAATTTGCAGGTCCTTTCCAACCCTAACTATTCTATGATTACTGTAATGACTTCATTTGGTCGTGGTTCAATGTTAACATGAGTATTTATGAAGTTGAAAGTGTCTGATTATGTGCAAGCCCTAATTTAAAAAAACCAAACAAACAACAAAACGAAACTAGGATCAAACTGAGACAAAATATTCCTGTTCCAGAGCCACTGATCTCAACAAAATTAGTTTTGGGATTATTTTGGGCAGTATGTGTCAAGTAATGTTATTGTGACATGCCTATTTAAAGGTACATCAAAATCTAAAAGGTAGCCGACACCAAAGTATTTCTACTTTGCTACTGTGCTGGGAGGATTTTGAAAAGTATCCCAGCTGGAAATGTATACTGTGAAGGTTTGATTCTCCTCCTGAGTTGCAATGCTCACGGGAATACTAACACTCGTACCATGTCTTGGATAATCCTAGCAAAAACAGGTACAGAAAATGTTAATTATATTAATACTTTATTACCCTCAGAGGTTCTCCATCCTGCTGGACCTCATGCCTCCTGGTTGACCTATGCCATGCTGCTTTGGTACTTTTTCAAGTAGCAAAAGGAGCGTGTCTTTGCTGCCCAGTACTTTGTTCAGACGTTCATACAAAGTGGAAATGAGTTTGACCACTGCAAAGTTGATATATATTGATTGATTTGCACAGGTGGAAATGACTATGGAAGCAGCAGGGTGGTGGATCATTAGGACTCCAAAATCGTCATTCTTCACTGGAAGTTTGTTTCAGTAACTTAGATACAGCTCGTGAATGGACAATAAGAATCTCTGTTTGATATCTATTCAGTATGAAGCAGGCTGCTTAATTAGATACCTTTCAAGTAAGTCTAGAACTGGAAGAACAGTAATGCTTATGATTTATTATTTTATGGAGCCAAAGTCTTTTGGGTTATGTTGATCAGTGATCTTGCAGCATAACTTGGATCAAATTTCCTGTATTGTAGTACTGGTAAGCATAGAATGTTTTTAATGCATTAAACAGTTTAGATGGATTGCTGATCTGTTTTGGTTGTAAGCTACAAAAGGTTTTTATTTTACTTAGCTTTTCAAATAGTTTGGGTGGCAAGCACAACAAAAAGAAGGAGTTGCTTAAATAAAATGCAGGGTGCGTTTGTGGTTTAAGAGAAGCCCGCTGCTTATGCAAGCGTGGCCATATCCATCTTGTTTCTGTGCACACTGCTGCACAAATCACTCTGTGTTTTGTGTTGTTGTCCTAGAAAGCATATCTGCTTAAAAAACCCAAACCAGCCAAAACCAGAAGAGCACCCAACAAAAGAAAAACTTCTGCCAGGAGTATTGATGAGAGAGACCCCACGAATTTAAGAAATGCTTTAACATTGGATACTACTGCAAAGTCATTACATTTGAAGGAGTATGTGTGCTGTAGTGACTGCACAAGAAAGGTACACTGTGCTTGTGAGAAAGAGATAGGAAGTAAATAGCAATGGGAAGTAAAACTCCTTAATCAGGAATCAGACGTTACAGCTCAAGTAATTGGGAAAGCTGTGGGATAGAGCAGGGTGCGAGCATGTCTAGAAACTCAAGTGAAATCCAGAAAATTGGATTATCCATAACCCAAACACTGCTGTGAGGAGAGGCTGTCATGGGGAGAAGGTGAGGCTGAATAAAGCTGGGGAGCCTGGCTGGAAGCAGTGGAATCAAGAGTCAGCTGAGAGTGCAAGGTAGAGGCATGGCGAAGGGCAGTGACCAGGGCTCATTAAGAGTGTGGAGCACAGCCATGGGGGTCTATTTGCAGAACCAGCGCTGAGCTCTCTGATGGGAAAAGTCATTCGAGGCAGAAAAACAACAGTTTGCTGCATGAGCTGAACTGCTGTGATGAAGTAGCCTTTTGGGCATGTACAGGCATAGAGGTGGGTGGGTATCTAAGGGGTGGGGAGGCTGAATGATGAAAAGTTTTGGGGAGAGGGAAGGTGCCTGCAGGAGGGTGCAGGGTAGCTGCTAGGAGGCCAAAGGGTGTTTTTTTGCCACAAGCACTTATGGCAGCTCTGGTGGAAGGATCAAGAGGAGCACAAGTGAGGGCTGCCTTGGTCCTGCTCTTGCCAGCTCAGTGATTGACTCTTATTCCTTGCATCTCTCTCTTCCTGAGTGAAGCTTGCCACCCATTCTGGGGCAACTCCAAAGCCATTTGTGCATCTCCTACTGAGCTTTCCCCATCCCCATAGTGTTTAGACAAATTTTACCATTGTAAGTTAATGTCAAAGTGTTCTAATTGCATTTTTGTTGTGAGGATATTTTTTTGAGAGAATAGGTATTTGTGGTGGATTCTGCCAGTTTTAGCATGCTATTGCTATTTGCATAACAGAATAAAAAGCATTCCGTTCTACTTAACATGAGATTTTCTCTTAAGACACTTTCAAAATACAGTATAGGCAACTGACTGTAAATGTAGATGAGTTCTGGTTTCTTGCATTAAATTGTTTTGTGAACTGTACTTTGGTTTGGAAGAGCCATGTGATTTCAATTTTTTGTTCTTTTAATTTTATAACAGTTCTCATAAGTACCTGGTTAGAAGTTGCCTTTTGCTCAGCTAAAGTGACTGCTGATCTCTTCAAGGCCAGGGCTATCAGAAGAGAGCGCTATGCATGATTTACTGTAAGATCCATTTTTCCAAATGAGATTACATAGGAGCTTATTAAATTAACAAATGTAATAGTTTAATAAAAGGATGATATTCCATTGGAATATGACACATTTCCAGGCTACCTCTTATAAATACTGTAATAAAAAATTCTATGAGCACTGGCTGAAAAATAGGCAGTGGAATTCATCCAAGATATGAAAAAAGACTTTGTGGAAATGCTTTGTGTTCTGCAGTAGATGGAGCCCAGACCGGAAACTGCCTTCAGCGGGAATGCTGTGCCTGAGATCTGAGGTCTGTCCTCACACCCAAGCCTTGACACTGGGCTAAAGACAGATTTGTTCTAGGAAATAATGTATGGATATGTCCTGAAGGAAGTCTTGTCTTCCAGTGTTATGTAAAATTCGTTGTACTTGCCTATGATTTGGAAATGCAAGTCATAGTATTCCCGTAGCTTGTGACTTTCCTTCTCAGAGTGTTATAATTCACAGTGGCAGTTGCTCCCTAAAGCAATGCAGATTTTGAGTGTAAACATAGTATCTGCAGCCTCTGAAATCAGTGGCATTTCTCCTATTGCCATCATGGAGGAAGGGTTGGGTTGAACACAAATAGCCGATCACTGAACCCTGTTATTTTCCTTCAAGATTTTCTTTTCCAGGCTGCTAAAGACTTAAAATGTTGCTAATTTTGTTATGCTGATCCTACTTTGAGCTAGGTGGGGTTTGTTTGGCAAAAATGTATTGCTTTAAACCTGAACAGTAGTGATGAAGAATGAATTTTAGGTGATTGTTTTCAGATAACAGTTGCTTTTATTAAAACCACAAAAAGAGTAAGTTGCTATTAGACCTGAGGGGGAAAATAAAAGATAGAGACAACTTAATAAATGAATGCACTTTCTGTGAGTTATTTGCTTGGCAGTGCTGCCATAGGGTCTGTGTTCTGAATATCTATTAACAGTTCTGTTCAGATTCAATAGGCTTTATTTTTTGCTACATCTTTACAGATGAGAGAGAAGCACCTTGATGCACAGTGGTGAGATAAACAAATCTGATCGACAGGAATAGTGCTTTGAAGTAGTTCATTTCAATGGACTGATCCAAATCTCATTGAGATCAGAGCCTGTTCGTAGACTTGAGAACATTATCCCAGTACCCTTGGTCACCATGAAGGAGTGTTTCCTGCAGCAGTACCTCCTGACTTTGAAGTCTTGCCTTTTTTTTTAACCATTATGATTACTTACTTTATGTTATATTCTTGTCCTGAGCATAATTACACAGAGCAGTCCAAGGACTGAGGAGTCTTTCTGAAGAGCAGCTAGTTTGCAGTAGTACAGGGAACAGCAAGTAAGTTTTTTTTGCCTGGGAGACTGAAATGTGATTGTGTTAAACAACATGCTTTGCCTAGGCTCAGTAGCTGTGCTGGGAGGGCATGGGGAGCAGGTAAAGTTTAAGTGATAGGGGAAAAAAACACACTTAATTTAACGAAAATTATTCAAGGCCAGGCTGGACAGAGCCTTGGGTGACATGGTTTAGTGCGAGGTGTCCCTGCCCATGGCAGGGGGTTGGAACGAGATGATCTTAAGGTCCTTTCCAACCCAAACCATTCCATGATTCTGTGAAAGCTGGGGCTCTTCAGCCTGGAGAAGGGAAGGCTGCTTGGAGAGCTCAGAGCAGCTTTCCAGTATCTGAAGGGGTCTACAAGTATATGAGAGAGGGGCTCTTCATCACAGACTGTAGTGACAGGACAAGGGGTAATGGGTTTAAACTGAAACAGGGGAAGCTCAGGTTGGATACAAGGAAGAAGTTCTTTACTGTGAGGGTGGTGAGGCACTGGAACAGGTTGCCCAAAGAAGTGGTAAATGCTCCATCCCTGACTGTGTTCAAGGCCATGTTGGACAGAGCCTTGGACGACACGGTCTAGTGTGAGACGTTCCTGCCCATGGCAGGGAGATTAGAAGTAGGTTATCTTAAGGTTCTTTCCAACCCAAGCCATTCTGTGATTCTATGAAATGGGGTTAATACCCTCATTTGGTCAGTGTAAGGTTTGTGAGTATCTTTCACTGTAACAATGTCCCATGTGCTGTGAAACGCTGACATACAAGCACTAGTGATGAAATCCTGACTGTTGGAGAGTCAGTAGGAGGATTCCCCCTTTGCCTGAAGAACTCACCTTCCTGAGGGCTAATGCCCAGGCTCATGTTTGGATATGACCTGATGCTGGATGAATGATAACATTTAGCAAGAAGAGGTGGGACTGAAAGTGTGTTAAGCAGAGCAGCAGTGTTAAACAGGTGCTGGGAAGCTACACCTTTTTGATGCATACTTGTGGCAATGCCTATGATGTCTTGAGAAGAGGGCAATTTTGTTGCTTTTCAAAGAATCAGGACTTATTTTGTATAAAGTAAAAACCCTGCAGCTTAAAAGTACACTCATGTCCTATAGCAGTACCTTGCCTTCCAAACAGGAGAGGATCACACGTTTTTCTTCACTTTCTTAAGAAAATTGGCATATAGCTGGTGCCTGGCTTCCACATATCACTTCTCTGCAAAGAAGGAATTGCTTATTTCCTTCAGACCAGCTTCTAACTTCTCCAAAGATACCCAGCTCTCAGCTTGAATAAGCTGTGCTGTATCCTCCTGCAAGTGCATTTGGCATCGTTTTTAGAAATTTGAGGGCTTGAAAGGAACAGTGTGGGCACAGTGTTCCATTCACTGTGTGAGGAAAGATCCACTTTCTAACGTCAAAAGGCTGCAGCATTTTCTGTCTTATTTGAAAAGACATGAGACAAAAGACATGACCTTGCTGAAATGTATCATTTAAGTGGTGTAGATGTGGTATAATCTGGAACTTACTTTGAAATGCCATTTACTTTGTTTACCTATCTGTACACCTACTCAGGGACAGCAGAATGTCTCTTGACTTGTGTTGTGGCATATTGGAGCCAGGAACCCATATTGCACAGTCCTCCAAATATCACTTGAGGAAAACACCGAAGTGCTTACATGTCTGGATATCTGTATGTTCTAAAGAACGTAGTGCTGCTTGCTCAGTTTATTATCCTCCCATCCATATACTCATGTATGTATCGCATATACTTTGCATGCCAATAGAAATTTAAAGAACACGTTAAATTGACTTTTAGACTAAATCTCATATTATTACACAATTTTAGCAGTGGCAAATGGTAATGTTGTTTTCTTTAGTAAACCCAAGAGCTAAACTTGATAATTATTGCAAAATACAACTTCCTTGCAAAAGGAAAAAATACTATTTTAATTCAGCATTCCAACAGAGATATATGTATACGAAGGCAAAGTGGGGTTTATACTGCCACATAACATGCCTACATTGCAAGTACTCTTTAGTTATCTCCTACTCTTTTTGGCCTTTTGTAAATACAAGTTGCAATGGTTTATCCTAAAGGGTTTTTTAAAATAAATTGTGATTTATTTATTGTGATTTTTTTAAACTGACAGTCATGAGGAGTTACCTGGAACTCAAGCTGGGACTGGGTTGTTGATAGCAATTTGCATTAGTTCTTAATTAAAATAAGTTTCTGTGTGGACAAAGACCATCAAGACAGATGAAAACAAGTGTCAGAATGATCAGAGAATGCAAAAGAGCCAACACTGCATCCAGGGGGTGGTGGGTTTGCTGGAAAACTGGTCTGCTTACCCTCAGTCTGAGCTGGGGGTGTCGGCAAAAACCTGCTGTTTGCGTTTCTAAGGAGAGGGATGCGGATTGTCTTGTGCTGCTGTGGCAAACTGCAGTACAGAGCACTGCCTTGTGCCAACAGAATTGCTTGCACAGAGGTGTTATAGGCTGAGTTTTCATTTGTTCTTATTTAGGCCTGTTGCATCAAAGTAGGATTTGATTCATACTGTAGTTAGGTAGAGAAGAATATTCATGAGCCTTTGGCAAAAATCAGAAGTGAATGTTGTCTTCATGAATGCTGAACACAGGCAGTTGTAGATGAATGGCATGTGTCAGGATAGGACCAGTGAATGCCCCTGTGGAAAAATTCCTGTTCCTTGCAGTTTGGACAGTGGAAATTGTTCTTTAATCTTCTTGACTGTGTATATACAATGTCAACTATACTGCTGAACTATACTGCTGTTTTAAACAGTACATGACTCTTGAGGGGTGTGTGTGTGAGAGTTTTGTTTGATTTTAGTGGTTGCTTGTCATGCCTGTCTGTATTTTAATGGCTGTTCAAAGTGCATTTTCTCTTCAAGAATTTTATACATTTCTAGATACAGGTTGATATCTAAATCCATGGGCAGTGTTTGGGTATAACATTGCTTTACCTGTTTGGATTTACTCCAATAAAGTAATTAATGGATGAATGCAAATATGGAGGTAAATGATACCAAAGAATAATATTATAGAAAAGGTGTAAACATGCTGTGTGTTTGTTTAACTTCATATCACCAGTTATATCTCAGTTAGGGGTCTTGGCTACTCACTGATCTGTACACCAGATTTAGCTCTATTATAAAACTTGAAAGTTTCCTCCCTCTTCCATGTTCTTGAGCATACTGTGGAGTTTGTTTGTTTTGGGTTTGTGTGGTTGTTTTGTTGGTTGGCTGTTTTTTCGTTAGTGTTTTGCCACTGAATGTATAATGTGTGTTCTTGTTGCTGTATGAAAGGTTTTACTACATCAAGAAAGTATTTGGGGCACTCAGCTGTATTGGTACTGGCAGTTCAACTGCAATTATGATTCTAAATCCCTTCTAGAAAAGCTAACTTTATGAGCATTTAAGACTTCAGATATCAGAGAAGGGATTAAGCATCCTTCTGGAAGGACATGAGATGACTGGACATATTACAGAGCTCTTAAATGAGCTTCTAATGATGTTATATGAGCCACTAACAACCAAAGAATGACAAGCTTTTCTCTTTTTCTGTGATGATTTAGTGATCAATAGCAGTAAAATAATCCAGGCAATGCACTAGGGAGAATTGCTGTTCTTCTCAAGTGGTTGTTTAACTTTTAAGATAAGCTTAGTGGTGTTTCTACTGATAGTCATGATTAATGATTCCTTTGCTGTTGACTGCACTAGGGTTTTTTTAATTCCTAGTTCCTATACTACATGAGAAGTTTGCCGCTGCCTCTCCCAGCTGGTCTCTTCCAGCCATGCTCAGCTGCTTAATTAAGTGACTCATTATGATGACGAATTTGTATTTGGTTTTACAAATCTGAGTGCTTTCTTCCCTGAGGACTCTACTGTGTTTTGTTCTGAGAGGTGTGAAAAGCAAGAAGAAAAGTTGAACTGACAAATAACTGCACCTAGAAGCAAAGTGTTGGAGGAGAACAGCATAGGAAATAACTCCCTTCTCCTGCTCCTGTGTGTTGTGCAGTAGTGTGCTTTCTGTGGAAGGGCTGTTTGGCCAGAGAAGAAAACAGGGCTTGCTGAGAGTTAACTACAGGGACCTTTCCCTTGTAATCCTATATAAACATTCTGCTGGAGAAGATGCTGCCTGTATAATTACTGTAGTGTGTGCTTGGAGCCAAAACACAGGGAGATACAGGATGCTATTAGAGTGTCTATTAATATAGACTACAAAGGTTGTGATGGACATGCAAAATCCTTCTCTTGGACTGGAGCACAGGAAGGGGAAACGTGTTGTGGATCCAGTTCAAATTTTTGAATAACATTTCGTTCATATTTTGTTTTTAATTGTAAGCAGGGATAATCTCTGTGTGAAAGCTTCA
This sequence comes from Coracopsis vasa, assembly GCA_026283785.1. NCBI lineage: Eukaryota > Metazoa > Chordata > Aves > Psittaciformes > Psittacidae > Coracopsis > Coracopsis vasa. The sequence continues at coordinate 17,508 of JANHGB010020583.1, forward strand.
GCCTGTTTAGCAATACTTTGTCCATTGTGTGAAGCCAGTGTCTGGTGTTCAAAGTCAGGAACAGGTCATTGAATGTGTCTGCCAGCCCAGGGGAGCAGGCTGGATGTGTAGAGCAGGGAAGCAGTGGAGAAACTTGCAGTGTGACTTAGTGGGGCCTTGACACTAAGTATTTCTAACCTTTGCCACAGGTTGCCAGCCATTTTAAAATAGCTGCTTCAGCCCATTTTGTGGCCAAATACTTCTGCTCGTTCCTCTTTTTTTCAATCTTATCTTACCACTTAAAAATAGAACATTTTATTTTATTGCAAAGCAAATGGTCTTCAGTTAATGGTGAAGATCATTAATTACATTGTCAAGTTAAAAACCAAACATCTGCAACCTTTTGCCCACATAGTATTACTTTTTTTTTTTTTTTGCCCTGTATGTTGGAATTAAATCAGTGCTGCTTTGAAACTATTGGGAATGTGCTGACTGTCTTCCAAATAGCTGCTGAAGCCACAGCAGTGCTCATCAACCTGTGAATTTTGACTCGGATTCTTGATTTTATTTCTTTTTTCATTCACTATCCACCATAACCTTGTTACTGCGACCTCTGCACCTTCATTTTGATCCACAGCCTTGCCTACACTGGGAAATACTTGGGAAATGGAACACAAATTGGCTAAAGGTGTAAAAACAACACGTAAAAGTCCAGATTAAATTCCGTTTGATGACTGTCAGAAAAAACAGTGCTTTTAGTTTACCATTACTGCAATTATCTGCTAGTGCAGGTTCAATTCTCAGTAATGTATGTTTTGACTTCATACATTCAGCTGGTAGGTCTTATTTCTGTGCTATGTCTGAGTAGTTCAAAGCCAAGTATTGAACTAGTTCTTTCAGTGCTTTTGGGATTCTGCTTGAGACCACCTTGCCCCACAGTTACAATATCAGGGTTTGCCAAAACTCATGGGAGTAATTCACTGTGGTGCTAGTGAGAGCAGCAATATTAGGTTGTCAGCAGACTTGTTGCAGTATTGGTCTGGTTTGGTTTGGTTTTTTTAATCATGCTTTTTAAAATTTGTGTTTTATTTGACAAAAGTATGGAGCTGTTATTACTCTTTCTGTAGTAGGCTCGCCCAGACCAGTGTTCCCAAGATTTCAGAATATGGAATGATAGTTTCTGCATGAAAACTAACTTTGTGTCATATAGGAATTACTCTGTCAATTCCTTTTACCCCCATAGTATTGTTTAAATCTATATATTTTTTCTTGCCATAATAATGTAGCATTGAATCTTTAGTTCAAGCGTGTAAAAATAATTTGAGAGATGTAAACCCCTTGCTTTGCCTTTTTGGAAAGGAATACCGGGTGTTGGACAAAGAAGGTAAAATGCTTTGTGTGCATTTAACTTTAAGATTGATGGTAAAAGAAATACAGGCAGACACTCTAATTTTAACATTTACAAGGACGCGAAGCAGCACAAAGAAAGTGTTTAGTTTTGGGTTTTTTTAATAAGCTTCTTCCCCAAAGGCAACGTGGTTACAACACTGAAGAAGGTTGGAGAAAGAAATAAGAAGGCACAGAAAAGACAGCAAAGAGATTCTTTTATTGGATGAGAAAGGAGTCTCTGCGATGAAGGGGCATCACTCTCCAGAAGGATGAGACTTTCAAACACCTGTATTAGAAGATAAATTGAATTCTTGTTTTCTTCTGCATCCAGCATCACATTTTTCTCTCTTGTATTTGCCAACAGTGAGGTTAAAGAGGACGCAGTGTCTCTTGTGCAGGCCTGCTTTGCTGCAGCCCCAGCCTGTAATGGCCAATCTCCCTGCTGGCCATGGCTGTCCAATCCATGTGACTGGAGGGAGAAGAGCATTGCTCCCTTCATAATTGCTTTTACTGAAACTGATGTTAACACCTTTGTCATAAATATGACAAATATTGCTTGTGTGAAAAATTGTTAGTTACTCTTACAGCAAGAGTTGGTTTTAAATCTTAGTGTATTTAATGTCTTGTATCTTTCTGTAAATGATTCTTCCATTCTGAATATAAGGATGGAGGTTATATATATATATATGTATTATATATATATATATCCCTCTCTCCCAACTAACATGAAAAGCTGAGGAGTCTTGGATACTGATCCTAGTTAGTATTCAATATTCATGTTTTTCTGGTCTGTGTCCTGAAGCTATTTAGGTTTCTTACTTTTCCAGACTGAATCCCTTTAGCCCCAGAAGTTTCCTTTTTCAGTGGAATAATGACATTTTCTCAGCTTCATTGTTCTCCACTGTTTCTCTGAAGTCAGTTACTGGAAATACCTTTGGCAAGGCTTAAGCAATTTCACCTTGGGATTTGGTCAGCTCTGCTGGAATCTGTATGTTTTTGCCAGGTTGGATACCTTCCCTTTGGACTTCCTCCCCCCTTCTGGAGCTTCTGTATACAATGTGGCAGTGTGACAATCCAGGCAGGTCATAAATAACTCTTGACAGAGGCCTTGCTACAAACTTAATTTCTTGGCATTTTGGGAATCCTTTACATGGAGAACCAATCTTCTTCCTGTCCCGTGGTTTTAATTCTATTTCTCAAGTCTTAACTGCTCAGTTTGTTGCTTTTAAAGGAAGCCTCCCCCTGCCCTTTACTTTTTTAGTTATTATAATGCCAGTGTAAAATCCCCGTCTGTGATGGAAGAAGGCTTCTGTGGATGTGCTTAAAACCACCCAAGGAAAGGATGGAGCTGAGGGGAAAAGACATTTCACAGACACAGTCCTGATTGACAGTTTCTTAAATGGAGACCTCCCGCTGCAGTGTAGGGAATCAGAAATGCAGCAGTTTCATTCTTTCCTGCTCTGCCCTGTGGAGTAGTATCAAAGATGAATTTATCTTCCTCCCTTCCCTTTGGAATTTGCCAGCACTGTTAATACTCCATTATTTTGAACAGAAGCCTCCAAATTGTGTTATATTTTATGGGTCCCGTAAATTGTAATTTCTGACTATTAAGAAAAATACTGTGTTGAAAATATTTTCAGATTTAAATTACCCATACTTAAATAGATGAGGAAAATAAGTGAAGGATACAGGTATTGTGATGCTAATGAGTTTTGTAGGAAAAACAATGGCAGGAGCTGCAGTGATTTGAACAATGTAATGGGTTATTTGAATAATGTGTTTGACAAGTGATAAAAAAATCTCAACCTGCAGTTTTAGGAGGGGAAGTAAACTTTCCTAAGAGGTTTGCTTTGGATACAGGTTGAAAGGGATTTCAGAATGATCTCTTCTGCAGCCGAGCAAAAATAGTGTTCCTTAGAGGCTACTGTTACCAAAAGTCAGCAAGTTATTACTCTACTTAAAATTTAGTAGTTCTGTTTTATTTTTCATATATATCTTGTTTTATAAGCATACAACCATGGGAATGGAAATCTGCTGTCTATGAAATAGCTATTCCTGGTGCTTTTGCAAAACACTTTGACATATGTGTTCCTATAGAAAAGGTGAATGACTTTCTCAAAACTCTTGAGATTGACAGGGCAGTGAAACCTCCTTCTCCCATAAGAGAGACCAGCAAGAGAAATACGCTTGGTGTTAGGCAACAATCGGCTGTTATTGTAGACACTGCACATTATGTATTGGATATAAACTTGTATATTGCCGGAAAATGAAGATTCTGAATTGGTAACCTCTTCCATCCTGCAAAGATTTTTATCTATGGGGAGGGCCTGATATACTGAAACCCCTTTATTTTAGGGGGTTGCCACATCTAAATAAGATCTCCTTGAAAAATAATCTGATTAAAAGCTGTAATTACCAGTTATATGAAAAGCACTGGGAAGACTCTGGATTAGTGTAGTTCAGCTTTCAGTGGGGTTTGAGTGCTGAAGTGACACTTCCATTGCATGAACTGCTTGATGAAATAACTATAGAAATAACTATGAATTGTATTATTTCATGAATGTAAGTTTACTTCAGACCCATTACTGCTGTGATCCTGTCAACCCACCATTTTCCTGCCATGTTGTCAGCAAGACCCTTAATAATGGCAAGTGAAGCATACATGTAATTAATTGCAGGACAGTGGTTGAACATTGCTGTGAGCCAGATTGTGCATGGGCCTCCTGGAGAGAGGAAGGATTCAGTACAGTGTTTTCCCTTGTATTGCTCCTTCCCACAGCATATATGGGAGAAATACACAGTCTGGCTGCTCTGCCTGAAGCCAATAGGACGTACAAAAGGGGGAATGAAGTGCCACACAATGCACTGTGCTTACCTTATCTTCTCATCTCTGGACTTGTTTGGAGCAGAAGTGTTGACCAGGGCCAGTAGAACCAAGCACTGAAACATTTTTACTTAACAACCTAATTATCTGTATTTATCACCTTGCTTTGCAGGTTTATTTCAGATATAGATGGCCTTCAATAGCAAGTCATCCTTTGTACGTAAGCAGTAAACCAGCCCGCAGAGATGTTTAAGCCTACATGCATTTGCAGCACATGTTCTGTTTTCCTACATAAATCAAACCCCAGGTCTGGAGGCTATAGTTTGGTGTGAGTAGCACTGAGAATTGAAAATTCTGCAGTTGAGCCTGGTTTAATTTCTTCCTCACACTCATTCTCCTGAATGTTTTTGCATGTAAAAGCTCTGATTTCTTTTTTAAAAGGTGAAGAAATACCAGCAAAAATAGCTTCCTCCCCAAAACACTCCCCCAAGTCTATTCCAGTAGTGACAAATAACTAGTAAAAATACAAGTAGATCTCTCAGTTCCTTTTTCCTTTGAAGACGCAAATGGTGTAGGTTTGAGTTTAGAGCATATAAAAAAGTTTTAGGTGCTAGTTTAATTTGACAGAGCCAAAACTGTGTCGCTTCTTATGAAGATGAGTTATTCATAACTAACTTCCTATTGCTATTTTTTGCCACCGGTGCATTCTTTAAGACCAAAAAATTTTCAAGTCCTCTCTGTGATTTCTGATTACCAATTGATTATTTTTGTTTAGGTGGCCACTAGAACAATTCAGGTAGTTTTTCTGGAGGCTTTCATTTTGGGAACTGTGTTTTCTCATTTCTAATTACTATACTTGGACTATGTAAGGAAAAAGCTGTGGAAGATGTGTATTGCTTAACATTCTAAACAGGACTTGCTTGCCAAAGTCCAGTTGCTAACGCTGTGACTGTCCTTGTGAACTCACTGCTGATGCACAGAGGCGGATGCTGTGAAGCTTGTAACTTCTGGCAGAGCCCCTGTGGCTCTGCACTTGGGTGGGGATGCTGTCTAAGGAGCTGTGCTCTCCCTCCTGTAGCAGTATAGTCAGCCCTGCTGGGTGGGAGGCGATGTGGCAGGGACTTGAGGGTAACTGAGGATCAAGTTGAGGCTCTCAGGCGAAGGCATTTGCAGTTGTAAGCAAAGAAGGATGCGGAGGCTGAGGATGTTGCTGTGGGGTATGAGGCAAGGCATACAAGACACTCGGTTGTGTGCATTCTTCAAAGTTTTTTGTTCTGCACAATGACTTAAGTGACTTCCACCTCTAATTTTTGGAGGATGTTTATTCAAAAGTGTCACTTCTTATCTTTCTCACACTAATTTATTTTGCAGTGCCTTATAATGACCATCTCAATTGCCTTCATTTTCTTCTTGCTATGGAGTTGCTATGTTTGGCCTTGCCACAGTTTACGTACTGAAGAGTCCTTTTACTCACTGTCCCTCCAGATGCTCTGTTTTATGATAGCTATTTTCTGATGATCCAAGCCTTGTAATAGTTGAATCTGTAAATACTTTTATTGCATCTTTGTTAAGCAGCGTATTACTGCAGAACATTTTATGACAGTCTTTGAACTCCAACTAAAAGAAGCTAACATGCTTTCCCTTTTACCCCGGGAGCTACAAAATTTTGGATGTCAAATGTACTTCCTACTGTAAAGCAGTATCATAAAGCATGCACTGCTTTCCTGACTAGTGTGACCATTAATTTAACCAAGTGGGATGGTTCAGAACAAACCTTGTCCCTTGGGTTAGTTTACTGGTAATTCCTTTCCTGTCTAATAGAAACCATTGGGTCAAATTAAGTTTAGATGCAACTAATAGTTCTCTTATACAGTTACAATTTGGGTAAAATGTATTTTAGTTTATTATTTCATATTTAGATATTTTAAAAATCTGATTAACTGAAAACACAAAATGTTTTATTTCTCTGTTTACCTTGTAAAAATCAGTGGAAACTGAGGGCTTCGTTTTATTCAGCTCTGTTTTTAGAGGAGTTGAAGAGGCCAGCTTTTCTTGTGCTGGGTGGGACCTTCCTCTAAATACTGTCTCAGCGATTCTTCCAAGGTCTAGAGAGATCTCAAAGCTGATGGATGAATTATTATTTCCTTTTCCTGTCTTCATTTTGTCAATTTTGTTCTGGAAGTAGGGAGCAGAGATAACAGCAGACTTGGTTACAAATGAAATCCTTCAGGCTTTTCATGGGTGGTGTTTGTATTAAAATACTCATATTTAGCAAAACCTTGGTTTTGGACTCTTAATCCAAGAAAGATGTTTAGGTAATTAGTTGGGCCTTGTACAAGTGCTTTAACAAAATGTTTGTGTGCTTTGATCGAGATGAATTAGAGATTGGGTTTAAAGGATTAGTTTCTCTGGCATCAGTGAAAGATAACTGCTAACTATAGTTACCTGTAGCAGATCTATAGGTAACTAGCTGTGGAAGAAACTGCTGGAACCACTCATTGCAATATACTTCTGATGAACTTTTAGTCTCCTTCTCACTCTCTCAATAAGGATAAAGCTAACAGCTTAAATGTGTGAAACAAGTAGTATAAGGTAGCAAAGACCTCACTGCATTACAGATAATTGTAGGCCCTTCTATAGTAGCAATGTCTAGCCTTGGAAAGAAGGCTAAGCCTGGGCTATTAAATTGTGTTGTTATTACGAAAGTTTCTATAAAAGTCAATCTGAAGGATGAATTTGGACCAGATAAACCTTTTTGGGGAGGCAGCTATGTTATAAAAAGAAGGTGATACATTCTCCCAAATGGTACTTCTCTGCTGAAAAATGCTGGTCCCACATAGATGTGGAATTTGTCACAGCTGTGCATGTGAAGAAGAAAACATTGTCATTGAGACACAGAGGTGTTTGTAAATACAAAAATAGCTCATAAATACTTTTATTCCTACCCGAGCAATTCATGTAATGTAAGCAGAAGCTTAGTGTGTTCTGATATGGAGTGATACAATACGGACTAGAGCACTTTGAGAAATGAAAGGCTTATCTCTTGGATTATTCATTCTAATTGTGGCAATGGACTTTTAAAGCACCACTTTTGTATGTGTGGGTCTGTTCTTTGCTCTCAGTGTCAACTCGACAACCTCCGACTGAATCTGTGATGTAAATTGCTATGGAAGAGGACTGAGCCGGATAGTGCCTTGCTTTATCCACTGCAAACTTGTGCATGGGGCTTCACAGATATTAACAGAGGCAGCTTTTAAGATAACAGTGAGACAGGGCATTGGAACAGTTTGCCCACATGGACACTTAATGTCATCTTTAGGTTGCTTACATCTCAAGTGTCTTTGGGCAGTTTGACTGATTGATTCTAATGTTGGATTAGAAACAGTTGGTAAGCCTGTGGCTCTTGTGTCATGATGGCTCATGTTGAAAGGAGAGTCCTCTCTGTCAGTGTTGGACAAAAAAGGTCTTTGATGCAGCGTCTGCACACTCAGTGGTGTTTGAATACAGATCTTATCCTCGTGTGCTGCACCCTCTGTTAACATTTGCGAAGATCCTGTTTACATATGTCACCTTTGAAAATCTTGTGTCACTATTGCTAGAGGCTAGTGAAGTCAACTTCGATGTATGCCATCAGTAGCAAACACTATGGATTCAGTAAAGCTGGTTTATGCTGACCTGTTGCATTGTTTCCTGTGATCTAAAGCCTTTGTATATATCAAAAAGAAGTGAAAGGACTGCCCCTGTTGTGTACAGTTCCTTTCAGAAAGGGGAAATAGCAGAGATGGGACCAACTATTTGTCATAGTGGGATTGATAAATCTTTGCACTTGTTTTATAAAATTGTATTGCAGTTCCAATATATTATTACAGTATTATTACAGTTGGACTCGATGATCTTAAAGGTCTTTTCCAACCCGAATGATTCTATGGTTCTATTTAGACCTGTCTTTGTGAAATTAACTTTTTGAGTTGGCAATTTTCTTGATTGGTCAAAAAAGTCACTGTTTGTGGAAAAATATATACAGAAAATGCCATGGAAAGGATAAAGATATACATGCTTTTATGCAGACTTATAATCTTGATCTTGCACGTACTTGGCAAGAAGCCTGTTTTTCTAGAGGTTAAAAGTACATCATATGCTCCATCAGATTATGAGTTATTCTCAGAATAAAAACCACAACACTTTGTGTGAATTTAGCTACACACAGCAGACATTCAGCAGTGAAGCTGTTCTGTATGTGTGGTGATTATTTGAGATGTGCAATAAGTAAAGAAAGAGTGAGAGATTGATCTGCCCTACACAAACATTCATTTAAAGCCTAGTGTATTTAGATGTAAACCCAAGCAGCTGCATTTGTTTAGCCTTTTCCTGATATTGACACAAACAAGTGATATAACAGAAAACAGAAATGTGAAATGTTGTATGATCTAAAATTGTCTTTGACATCACTTGGGTCAGGACTTTGCTTGGAGCCTCTGCGTTGTGAGCCCATGTGTAGCAGGTCATCTGTTTGTCATTCTTCACACATCTGAAGTCAAATGGCTCCTTCGTATGAGACTAAATGAATGAATGTGAAGAGAGCAGACTTGATCCGCACTACAGAAATTATTGGTGCTCTGGATACACAGACTGCATAAGTACCTTGGGCCCAGCTCTCAGGGTGTACTTGGGCCTCTTGCTCTTTCACTGAATGAAAAGACAAGCAGAAGACATTCATTGTGATTTTGGGTGGGAGTAGAAGGGTGTGTTATCTTTAGCCTTTTAATGAGGCTTTGCAACAGGCAAGAGATGTAAGAGAAGTAACTTTTTCTTTACAAATAAATGGAATTATTGCTTCAGTCTTAGCTGTTTTCCACTACGTGTTAGTGGTCTGAAGTGTGGGATAGGCTTGGTAAGGAAATTCAGGCTTATGAAAAGTTACTTTGCTCTTTCGAAAGAAAAAGTTTCTAAATCTGTTTCACTGCACACTCTGTAGCCTGCAGACAGCGTTTAGGCTCACGACTTAGTATTGCATTTGAAAAATTCAGAGTCATTCATGGTAAAGGAGTGTAATTTTGTGGGCAATAACTTGATTTTGTGAAGAGGTGCTATAGCTTTTAACAATAAGCAGCAGGTTGGAATTTGAATTAAAGCAAAATCTATTTGAGGACTGAACTATTTTGCTCATCTCCATATCAATTGCCATTGCATGTCTTTATCCAATTTTCATACAAATAGAATAAAAAGGGTGAAGTACTGCAAGAGAGACAGTTCTGCAGCTCATCAGAAAATGGAGTACTAGGCAGATGTCAGTGGTTTCACAAAGCAGACTTTTTCTTTAGTCTCAAATCAGGAGGTTCACCACATACAGAAGTTGAACGTGGGTGCTTGCTTCAGCACCTGACCTGCAGCATTGCTGAGGTCACCGACTAGCACAGATGTCAAAACCTGAATGGTAACCCACCACAGTAGATGCACTGCTGATGAGGATATTGCAAAATACTTAGAGAAAATGATTTTCATCCATGTTAATAATTATGGTAATAGGAAAATTGTTGACTAGAGTTTAGCAGTAGCTGCCAGCAAACGTGATTTGTAGCTTTCTCTCCATTTGTGAACAGTGTAAAAATAAACTGGCTTGTATGCAAGGCTTGTGGTTCAGCAGCTAACTTACTGCAGTGCTATCAGGGAAGACCTGCTAGAAACTGACAGAAGCTCTTGGGAAACATCAAGGTTTCACATATGTTGCAACGCTAAGGAGAGATGTCCATAAAACTCTTATTTACGGAGCACCAGTTAATTCTAATACTTCTGTTCCTCAGGCTGTCCTCCAGCCTTACCAGTGGGGAAGCAAATCATCCTTGTCTCTTTCAGGGCAAGGAGAACATGCTGGGTTGTACCCCAGTGAGAAGAATGGTGGCTTGACTTTGTTACCCTCCAGCTTGGTCTGTAATGCTCCAAGAGAGAAAAGTCAGTGGAGCTTAAGACTGCTCAGAAAGAGCCATGTCTGAAATTGAGAAGAATCTCTGGCTTTGCTCAGGTAGTTTCTGTGTTACCCTCCTGCTCTTTTTGGTGGACCTCCCAGCTCAGGAGGTGAGCCTGTGGCTGTCCTAATGCAGGGGAGTGTTCTACGTGAACAGTTTCTGCCACAGTGCATACCTGGTCTGGAATACAACATGAAGGAGTGACCACAGTATTGATAATAAGTAATAATTCCAGGCTTTGCCTGCCTGCTCCATGCACATTTGCAAATAATTCACTTCTATAGCAGGATTTGGATGGGTCCAAAGAGAGACTATTTGTTTCTAACAACATATATACAAAGAGTTGAACGCTTTTTGCAATTATAACAGCTCTAAGTCTGCAATCCATTATGGAAAGTTTATTTGCTACTTTTATCATGTTTCCAGAGCAAATTGACAATTAAAATTAAAGCTGACACAGTAAATCCTGCTCTGTGACAAGCTTGCAAAATTCCACTCTCCCACTCAGCAGCAGTGAGTAATGGGTTTTGGTAGGTGTGTGATACATCATTAGGGATTTTTTTTCCCCCTTTACTATCACTGTAGGGGTGTGCTCTGAGCTTGGATCAGTAAGTTTTTCTACCTTTCAGTAGATGTTGTTTTACTGTTAGTTATAATTCTTACTTAAGAGAACCTGCTTTTTTATGGCATTGATTACAGGAGTCGGGGCCCCTTTGTTTAGTGTTATTAATTTCCACTGGGAAAGGCTTCATTTCCCTTGTCTGATTTTAGAGATGCTTTTTGCTATCATGGGTATATGAACCAGTTCAAAGTTACAGCCTCTGAAGAGTGCTTTGCTTTGGCTTTGGGTAAGTCAGTACAGGTGGTGCACAGCCACAGACAACCTGTTCAGTGCTTCATTCTCAAGTATTAGGAAACCCTATCTTTATCTTCTCTGAAAGGAAGAGTTCAGTGACTGCAATGCCAGCCAGAACCTCTTGAAGCTTTGGTTGAAGAAAATGCCTAATGTATTGGACTTTTGTAGAGATCCTACTGCAGTGGGTGTGCAACTGTTCCTGTAGGCACATATTTATGCTCTGCAGCTGTAGGACCAGATTGCAGCAGGCACCCTTGACTGCAGACCTACCTCTTCATGTGGGAAATGTGCTGAGGTAGGCACCATGTGTGCTGGGCACTATTTGGCAAAGTCTTGTGCTGTGTTCTTTCACTGGTATGGTATGCGATGTTCTGCCCTGCTCTTTTTCTTCTGCTCACCCGGGTGCAGATGCTTTCCCACATTTGACCCTGTTTTCTTTGGTTAACCTAGTTGCTGTATATTGCTAATGTAGCCAGCAGTGGAGCTGGTGAGACACTGCCGTGGCAGGAGACAGAGGGAAGAGAGGTTTTACAGATGCTTTCATTCCTTTTGGGGTTATGGGAGGTGATTTTCATTGAGCTTTTACAACAAGGAGCCCTTCTTGCAGTACTGTATGTCACAGTGAAGGCTATCTCCAGAAAAGCATTTTCGTGAATTCTATTGCATCTACAGGACATACCAAAGATTAAGTAACAGAAGCAGTGGAGTGTGGTTATTCCAACATAATACTAGCCTTTAAATGATAAGTCAGAAGGATATTATTATGATAGAGGCTACAGCTGTGATTAAGAGTCCACGGAAACCACTTTGATAATACTGTCAGCAGTTGCTGGTGTTGCTGGATGAGAGCTTGGTGCAGACTGCATAGTGAAGGAAAAATGGTAGGGGAGTTGCTTCTCATTTGCCATTAGATTCATTCAGCCAAAAAGCTCTTACCATTTTGTTTCAGATCTGGAAGCAGATGTATCTGCAAAGGGTTTCATACAAGGGCCCTTGCTGTCATTAGGCTTTTGTGCAATATTTCCTTTTACATGTGTATATGCAGCCTGTTTCGTTGAACATCATGGCAAGAGTTTAGGAATCAAAATTTATAGTACAAATTAAATACATTTTGGGAAGCTGACACTTGAAATGGAAATAGTGGAGGAAAATGAACATATTGAACCACCCACTTACTGCTTACTCACTCTGTTTCTTGACACACTCAGCTTCTGCTGGGTTTGCTACAGTGCAAGGATTAAGAGAGTTGATTCTTCCCTTCCTTGTCCCTTGCATTGCTGTTCATGCTTGGAGAGAATATTGTTTCATGTTGATGATCTTGGAAGACTGCAGGGAAGGGTGGTTGCTGGAGACGGACTTCGCTTTGTGTTTTCTGGCTGCGGATAGGTGTCGGCTGTGTAACATGAATAACCAGGGAATTCTTTAGCTCTTGGCTATATGCCTAATAAACTTTTTTCCCCAATAGAAACAAATGCCAGAAAGAGAGGAAAGCTCCAGGGCCTGATTCTTACAAAGTTTCTACAAGTGACTGCCCCCACGTCCACTAATATGGGAAAAGACAACTTTCAAGAACAGCCACATACACTTTTCACATTGAAACTACAAGTTGAGGTGAACTAAACTGGTACATCACTCCCCATCTAATAGTACATTACACACAAAAAACTCTTTCAAATGCGCTTTGGGTAAGGTTGCAAAGTCAGGCACTCAAAGTGTAGATCCTTGGATGCAATTAGGTCTTTTAAAGATTCTCCTGGCCTCTCCTCAAATACTGGCAAGGCAACATTTTTTTTCCTAGCCTTGATCTTGGAACTGCTGTATTATTTTGATACTTTCAAGTTTTTCTCTTCTTTAAAGGCAGGCACCTGGTACGGAAAACTTGAGCTCAAAGAGTTGAGAGCTGGCAAGCAACTGAAAAAAGGGCAGGCTCTTGTTGATGAGTAAAATTAGCAATAGATGGTTTCATCAGTTTGGCCTTCAGTGTGCATGACTTCTGAACATACAGCTCAAAGAGAGCTAAAAACATTTCCTCGACACTCTATATTTAGGCAGCATTTACCTAACAGCAGTCTAATCTGCTAAAAAAACCTATACGACAGTTTCAAGAAAGTCAGCATCCATTTGTTTTCTCTTTCATTTTGCTCACAGCCTGTGTAGGTCAGGCTGATACCTTTCAATTCTCACTTTCATGAGTAATGTAATTGCATTAATATCATAAAGCTTTTACATAATGAAAAGAGTAGGAAATAAAAAGCATCTAAATCCCACTGTGAAAAGCCTCTCCATCATCTCAGCATTAGGAAAGTAACCGTGGCTCCATTCAATCCTATTGTCTGAAAAACTCTATTTTCTACTGAAGTTTTAGGGGTGAGCAGTGTAGTAATTTGGCTTGCATGCATGCGTGATTTTGCCATTTGATTCCTATTCTGTAGGCAGCAAATTGGAGAAAACTTCTCTGTGTGAAAGAAAACATGCTGTCATGGTTGTAAAGTCATCTTGGTCTTCTAGCCCTTTTCTGGGAACCGTGGCTCTGCCACCAACAAACTCTGGTTTACTGGGTCAAATGAACGTAGGGCCGCAAAGGCAGCATCACTGAGAAGCTGGGTGGCTCTTGTGGCAGTAAGAATCAGAATGATGCGTAGGCATGGTTCAGCTCTCTGTTCACAGCAGAGATTGTCACTCTGTAAATGGAGTGGTCTTCCCCTTAAAGATAGTTGTTTCTTTTTATGATTTGGTAACAAAAATAAGACTCTTACACAGTTCCTCGTCGCTACCCACTCAGTATATCCCAAGGGAAATGTATTTTCACAAGTACATATTGTTCAGGTGAGATAGAGGTAAAGTTCTTAAGAGAATTTTCAGAGCCTATAGCAAAGATAACTAACATGGAGACAATGCATCTTCCTAGCATTAACATCTTTCCACAAATTTAAGCAACTTGGAATAAAAAATAAGGGAGACTGCATTATCTTTTTCCCCCTTCTCAAAGCCCTAATGGTTTGGTTAAAAACCCTGACAACTTTGGCCAATATTTCTTCACATAGATAAACGTTGTGCTTTGTTGTACTTGCATGAAACAATCAACAGCTTCCTGTGGGTGCCCCAATGTTAGCATTTCAGCTCAAGGCAGGAGTGAGTGTGTTCTTGAATATAGCCCTCTGATTGGTTGTGCCCTGTTACTGAGCCTTGGATCTCACTGCAGAGTGGTTTGAGGGAGTGCCTCTTTGTCTGGAGAGGCTGGGGGTGCACAGGATGTTGTGCTCCCTGTCGAGTGTCCACCCAGGTTAAAGCTAGTCCCAGCAAAGCCCTTGCTGTGTGTATGTGGGGTGGGAGGTCAATGCCTCAACACCAACTGTTTTGCTCTTCAAACCCATTCCAGTTGGGCCATGCTGCTTTGCTGATGTACAGACAGCTTATGTTTGCATGTCTAAAGGGTTTTAAAGATTGGCAGAACTCAGAGAGACTAGTGTGTATAATACATAAAGGAAAACCTTCAAATGATGCTTGTGGTAGTGTTTTGGTCTTGTGTGTGTAATTATTTGCAAGAAGCTATTTTTGCTTTTCAGCATAGATGCTTTGTAATAATCACTGGCATTTTAAAGAATTAAATTGCACTTTTCACTAGTAATAAAAATCTAAGTAATTTTGCCAGAGTGCTGCTGAACAGCTCATTTTTCAAACTTAGTCATTTAAGTGTAATGTAGCTGTTGCTTCTTCAATTATGTAGACGTTTTATTAAGAAGCATGAGTTATGCGAAGTTTTGTTTTAAAATGGTGTTTATTAATAGATTGGCTTGCTCTCTTTGGCTTAATGCAACTAATTAGGCTGGTTTTAGGCTGCTAACATAGAAGACAAAACTATCCTGGATTGCAGTACTGCTTGAGGAGATCTGAGTCATGCATACAAAGTTAAGGGTAACTTGGGGACTTAAGTGCTTTGCAGGATATGCCTGTTGTGTCGTAGTGTCTTGAAAAGAAACACCACCAGGAAACCCAAAATACTGGGGGCTTTACTCCATACCGAAGTTCAGTAGGGAAAGGATAATCAGGTGTTGAACTTTCCTGGCTTGGGAATTGAGTCCTGGGCAATCACCAAGGTCTGAACTGGAGCAACTGTGTGAGCCTAGTTTGACTACGAAGACTTCCACATCAGAAGTGTTTTGTTTGCTGTCCTCACTGCAGGAGCTCTGGAGAAATACATGTCACCCTCTCCTCTGCTGAGACACTAGTAGGATTTTGCATGGTCAATTGTGTCAATATCAGGCTGTCTTGCTGTAACTGAGGCTGGGCAGCCAGGTATGTCAAAGCAGCTGCTGAGACAGTGCTTCAGCATAAACCCTGTCCCTGTGCTGTGCCTCACAAGGCAGCTGGGAGCACCGAGAGCCTCTCTTTTACAGGCTATAGTTCTGCCCCCCCGTAAGCCTTGAAGACAGAGTAGTAGGGTGTTGCCTTGTCTGGATATGTGCCTTCTCCGCTGGCCTCTTCTTTCCTGATAAGAGGGGGAAAAAACCCAGTAATTCCACTCTTCTGCTGCTCTTTCTTTTAAAACCTGGTTGTACTCCTACTTCCACGCCCCATGTCTTCAGATTGTTTCTTAGGTAGTGACTGGCTAGCTGATTGAGAGATTCATGTGGTGGCTGCAATAGTCTGTTTTGTGATATATAAGAAATATATTTTCAGTGTCAGGGGACTCCTGCATGTACCTAAGTCCATCTGCCGAAGGAGGAGAAGGAGGTGGATGATGAAGTGAGAAAAACTATCCCAAAAATCTAAATGAAGAGAGCTTGATTTTTCTTGTGTGTAAGGGGGGAGGTAACTAACTGCTTTGTGCAGATAGCAGATGGGCTATTAGATACTTTTGTTCATTCTGCAATGCTTCATAATCACAGTAGATTTTAAATAAGAATTTGTTATAGTGGCGTAAGTGCTAACGTAGCATAAACCTGTCTTTTGGTAATATTCGTTCTGCTGAGTTACTTGTAAATGCTGGCAAGAAAGCTTTTTAGTCAAGTCCTTTATGAGCGACCTTGATGTGGGGGGAAAAAAGCCTTTAAGAGACCTATTTACTTTTATTATTCTTGGCCTGTCTTACTACTTTCTTACCCTTTAAAAGTGCTGGGATAGAAACTAATTGGCATATTGCAGTGTATTGTCAGGGGACATACATAACCAAAAAAAAATAGAAAGGTAAAACATTTAAGTTATTCCCTCTGATTTTTGTGGCTTTTCTTGCAATCACTTTATCTCATTTGAAAATATTTTTCCTGCCTGCAAGCTGTGTGAAAAATCCATACAGAGCAATGGAAATTGATTAATGCTCCTCAGGGGAGCAGTTCTGGCTATGAACTAACTATTGTCAAATGTAGAATGTAAACAAACTGCAAATTTAAGCTTTCCAACTGCCTAATCATTCTTTGATGGTAGTATTGGAAGAAAATGTGATAATCACTGAGAGAGCATTCCCAAAAGAGGTAGGAGTTTAAAGTCAATACAGCACTGTCTCCTGTCAGTGCTGCGCTAGAATCCTGTTTTCTTACTCCGCCAGGTTATATATTACACCTTGGTTATTATAAGGTTGGTAGGATGCTGCATGGCCTGGGAGAATTTACTGGGGTAGTGTGGCTGCTTTCTCCTGTGAACAGCAGAGTTCAGCTCTTCCTGTCTGGCTTACCATTTTCTTTCTCGTAAGAGAAGTGTCCCCACATCTCCATAAGGATTTGGTAGTGGTTAGGAGGCTGGGTGTACTCCAGGGATCTAAAATGTAATGTAGTCATACTTCATTGGTGTTTGGAGGGAGGGAGTGATCTTTGCTCCATCCTTACAGCAATGTGGAGTTGTGGACAGGTCTCCAGAGCTCTGTGCAAATGTGTTCCTGTGTCTGGCACCAGCTCTGCCAGCTTTTGGACCTAGTGAGGGCTTCCTAACACAGCAGCACACCTGCTCTGGTTTGATTTTTTGACTCTTCTCAGCTGTGGAAGCTGAAGTATTAGTATTTTATTTGTTTGCAGCCTGGCAGAGGGAGCATGGATATTGAAGCGTGGTGGTTTAGAACTGGCTCCAAACCTGAGTGCCATAACTGTCTTTAATAGTTTTTTGTGGTTTTGTTCAGGATGTCTGAGGTAAGACCATGGTTAAACCCAGTCAAAGATCCATAGAAAGCATTTCCAGCTTTGTTTGTCAAATCAGTTCTGTTCCTCTTCAGTTCTAGTTTTGCTTCCTTTTTTGAGGGCAGCAAACATAACAAAGGAGAATGATGAACAGTCCTTCCCTGGAACTATTTTCTTCCTTGGATCATTTAGCAGGGAAGATGTATTGACCAAATGGTTGATACTTGCAGAAGTACCTTGGAGCAGCCAGTGGGGCTCAGGAAGCAGAGCAGCTGTGAGATAGTGTTGACTTCTGAGCTTCTGCCTACCTGACCGTGTACCCCAGGCATCATATTGGCTCTAGCACAAAGATTAACCTTAGAGTGGAAACTGTTGGGCTGATGGTGGAAGCATCACGGCGTTTGGATGTGCAGAAGCACTGCCACATGAAGATCTGCAGCATGGTACTGATGTGCCCACTGGGTGAACTTGTATCGTCAGTTAAGTTGTTTACTGAAAATATCTCTTAAAGCAACTCTTATGATAAAATCTCTTCTTTAGAAGAAGCATTTGCAGCTGTCATGCATATATTGCTAAGAAACAAAGTAATCACTGTATGCTTATGAAGTGCTGTTTCTTTCTTCAATTTAACTTGAACTGTGAAGGACAAAGAAAGCTTTTGCTTGGGGTGTGATTGTTTCCTTTGGTGCTTTTTTCATCTTGGGTAAAGGAAATACCATTTGTAAACATTTTTGTTTCATTAAAAATTACAAATACAATAGAAATAGCATGGCACTGTCACCTCTGCGCTCCTTGTGACTTCATCCCATATATGCAAAGGACAGGATTCAAACCTGTGTTGCTTTGTTAATTACTGTGGAGGCAGTCAGCGGGAACTGATCTGGACCGTTCTTGGTGGTGAGGAAGATGAATGGAAACTGAGAATCCTTTTGTGGTTTCTTTGCTTCTCAGAATTGTAGAGGCTGTTTGAATACTGCGTGCTTCCTAATGACTTCTGCCTTTCCCATTCCTCTTTCCCACCCCCTAGGATATAAAATATTTAACTTGCTGAAAGACTTTGGTTTGAAATCGTCTAAGTGGGAAAGCACTGATTGTTGAGTGAGTTCAAGTGTAAAATTGGTTGTAAGTGCTCGTGGGGGACCAGTGCAGTGGAGCTGAACATTCACTGAAAATGAGAGTATTCAGAATATATTTGGTATTTGATATTCACTGCTGGTTTCTAAGAGCACAGCCAGTAAATATTGAATCCAAAGGCCATTTAAGTCAATCAAAATGATCTCCTTATGATTAATTTGGGCTGGATTTTGAATGAATTCCTTCTTCCAAGGTACTTTACCTGAAATTTCTATTGTAAGATGCAGATCACTTTTGGTTGGCTGTTTCATGAGCATGATTGTATAGTGGTTTTACGTGGCTGAGGTGAATCAGACTCAGATATGCATCTTAACCACTAATTAATATAAGCTATGGGAATCTGTAATTAAGTAATTATTCTCAGGAAAGAACAGGTAAAAGTGGATTCTTTTTTCTTCTTTTTTTTTTCTTTTTTCTTCATTTACACATATTTAAAATAACTTTCTAAGAAGCTTAAAAAGAGGGATTAAAACCAATGTTTTGGGAAAGCTAAAAGTAAAGTTAATATTGCTGCTTAGGGCTTGCTTTTGCCTGCTGAGGATTACCAGATGCTCAAAGTAATTTCATTTATTGCCTAAGCTTTGTCCGACCCCTCTTTAGAGGTGAGGGTTAATCCCCTGAAAAAATGACTCTATTCTGTATTGTGTGCCATTAAAACTTGCAGAACTTGTTTGGGTCATTGGTTATATTCCATCATTCCTGTTACATTAATTAAAGAAAAGCAGTATTTGAGGTATGTAGTGGAGCTGTCTGAGGCTGTGCCCCATGTACATCGTACTGTACAGCATCGAGGCATTTTGCTATTTACCTAGAGCTGTGCTGGGAGCGCTGTCTTGCAGTGCTGGAAGCTTGTGCAAGTGCTGCTGCTTCATCCACCCTGTGAGCAGGTCCACTGGTTGGCCTGGCCTGGGGGGATGCTGTGCTGGGCAGGGTCCTCCAGGGCTGGTCTATGGCTGCAGAGCAAGCATGATCATTGTTCCTGTTTGCTCAGGGAGGCAGTTCTCAGCCTCAGGGTGTGCTTGGATGTGGGGAATTTTGCCATGTGTGGTTGTTTTCTTTAAAACTCCCCTAAAGAAATGAGGGCTGATGTGTTTTTCTTAGTCTCATAAACATACAGCCTTCCCTGTTTTAAAAGACATCAGCAGGGTGGTAAAGTCAGCTTTCAGAAGAGAGAAAATAGCAGATTTAAGGTTGCCCAAGTAGCCACACTGTGGCTTACCATGTATGTACATTTTAATGCTCTCCTTTATGGTCACATTGCCCACATGCAGTGTTTTCTCTGAGATTCTTATTTCTCCAGCGTGCAGGAGGGACTCCTTGCCTAATGATCAGCTCGTTACTATTTTGTTTTGTCATTGTTGTGCGTGTGCCCTGGGCTATATTTACTACATGCTGTTGAAGTGATGCTTTCAGGACAGGATTATTAACTAACTCATAAGCTTTTTCCTTGGTTCTCATTAGTATAATAGCTTAGCGTTGCTCAGGCAATAATTACTTTGCTTTCCTCACCTGCAAACTGAGGGCATATCTTTAATTTTATAGACAGACTGAGACATGGAGAAAAAAGTGTTAGAATAGAATGGTTACTAGGAATGTTACTAGGAGTGTTACTAGGAATGCCTGATTTAAGAGGCTTTTATTTTGCAGAGTCCTTAGTATTACTTATCTTCAGGAATGGATCAGAGTCATCACATTTTCCTGAGACATGATGACAAGGACAGGGTTTTTTTCCCCTCTAAAGTCATTCTTGTAAGTTGCAGACCTGTTTGATTTGAAATTCAGCTTGTGAAAGATGGTATTTAATTTAAAAAAGGTCAGTGTGGAGAGTGTTTAAGTAACCTGAAAAGTAATCCATCTGATCAGCGATAAAGTCTTTGTTTTATCAGGAAGATGTCTGCCCTTTCTCTGCTGTTTGTCTGCTCTGAGCCAGTCATGTTCTGCGTGCTCACTTGAGGCTGTGGAAGGAGACGGTTGCCACCTCCTCCATGCCAACTCAGGCCAGTATTCCAATCACTGCAGCAATGAAGTCCAAGAAGTGTCATCCCACCTTTCCCTCCTCTGAACTTTGTGGGAGCTCCTGGGCCTTTTTGGATGCACAGCACCAAGCAAGGCTGTCTCAGCCTGTGGTGTGGGAGTGGATGCCCAGGACACATCTTAGGCAGCCTGGAGGTCCCAGAGTATGATGCAGGATGGCCTCATGAGCTGGTGTTCCTCTGAGCCACATTGCAGGAGGAATTACGTTACTATCTTGTTCCATGAGATCTCATACTGACTTTTCAGCTCAGTCAACCAATATTAGCGGTTTTGCATTGTTTTCCTGGGACCTGAAGTAAAATGGTAATAGTTGCATTGGACTCTAGGGTTTTTCCTTATTTTATTTTATTCTAAAGGGCATAAGGACTCAGTGGTGTATGGCTGTCTCAGTCCAGCCTGGTGACTGTGACACTGTCAAAATGGATGTTTGCGTATGGATATAAAGCAGTTAGTTGAGGGCCAGTTAGATTTACAGTTGCTTTAATTTTTCTTTTTGGTGCCAGAAGAATGTAAAACTCTTCAGTTTAAGGAGAGCCAGGGCCAAAGTGATCTCTCTTGCCTGGTTGTGAATGCTTTCTGACTGCAGTACAATACCCATCCAAATGCAGAAACGTAAATCATAGTCCTCCTCAGTGAGCCATGTTGTGAAGGCCAGTGGATATATGACTGCATTAGCATATGTCCTTGTGAGTAAATTGAGCGATGTGCACTGCCATGATGTAAGGAATGATTTTTTGTATGTTTTAATGTATTAATCTTTCATGTAAATTGGGCGGGTAAGGAAGGCTGTTTGCAGGGCAGAACAAATAATGTATATTCGTTTTGTTCATCAATTTCCTTGCTTATATTCTTGATATTTGTATCTTGTCAAGATTTCACAGCACCTCTATCTATGCAAGTGTGTTGGATGTGTACTTAGCATCTGTTTATTCGGTGCTAGTTTTTGTAACTCTGAAGTTTGTTCTTTCTATTCCTTTTTAAGCGATGAATACTGAAAAATAAATTGAAAAGACCACAAATGTCAAGAAAAAATACAATACTCAAAGAAATGAGACTTTAAAGTAAAAATGGAAGCAAAAAGGAGGGAGCAATGAGGAAAGGGAGTAATGAGTGATGTTTTTTCAGTATACTATACTCTGTTATGGTCCATCCACTGTTTGAGAAGAAATAGATTAAAGCAAGTGTGAACTCGATATATCTTGTTTTGTTTTCAGTGGCAAGGCTGGCCCTGATAGATATTTGAAGAAGTGTCCTCTTTTGGACTCCAAAGCTATTTCACTATGGATCCCAGAACAAAAAAGCAGCAGATGTGCACGGTGGCAGAGATGCAGTTCCTGGTGGAGGGTGTCTTTCTGTAGTGCTCAGTTCTGTCTAGGACAGCAGCATAGAAAGCATGTACAGCGGTGGGCACTGGTATTTGGTTAGACTGATGGCTCTGTCTGCAGTCAGTCTTGTTCAGGTTGGAAGATGGGTCTCCTGTTGGGAGCTTTCTTCCAAAAATGATTTAAGCAGTCCTCCAGCTGGTGATTTACATTAGGTTTTATGACAGGAGGAATAGTAAATTAAACATTATATTTGTTAGGTAGTCTTTTAACACCGTAGATTTGGATTTGTTGTTCTGTTATTCTGCTCCTGCCTGCATGGGTATCTCAGTGTCAGCTTTGAGTAGAGGATACTGAAATTGGGGTAGAGAGGAAAACTGTTATTGGAACACAGTCACGTGGTAACTATTTCACATGGCAGAAAGTGGGAAAGACATGAACTACCTACCTACAGATTTCTGTATCAGCAAAACATGGTATTTCCTGTAAATACATGATTTTTGTGACACAAAAAATTACTTCTCGAGTGCTGTGGAGGGTGAGATAGGGGTGTATTAAAGTATGACCTTGTCTGGTGTTTCCTCTAAGCTTTCTGTGCACTGTAAGTGGCATTTCTATTCAGCGTTGCAAAAGCTATGCTGACCTTGACAAGGAAATCCAAGGAAAGAAAACCAAAATGTGTTAATGCAAAATATAGGCTCTCTGGCCTGACAGGTAGAGTGAGTAACAGAATCCGGGGAATTTAAAAGATCATGGACGAGTCAGCTGTGCAGTGTTAGTGGGGCTTAAAAGAAGGGAAATTTTCCTCTGGGTATTAGTAGGAGTTGTGTATATAGAATTCAGGTGTAGCTCTGTGTGTAGCATTGAGAAAACCTCACCAGAGAGCCATATTTAAGTTTTGCATAGGATGGGTTAAGAAAGAAGCAGATTGATTGAAAGTGGTTGAAAAAGGGATGCTTGAGAGGACTGGAAGACTGGATTGTGAGGAAAATGGGAAAATTGCTGGGTTTGAGTTGCCTTTGTCCTGAGCCTGTTTGCTTTTGGCATCGAGTGACCTGGGAGCTGGAAGGCTGCTGCTTTGTCACCAAGGGTTACATTTCCCTGGCCTTTGTAAAGATGCCTGTGGGAGGTCAAGCCACCTTTTCTGCCTGAGGAGCTGTCTGGAGAGCTGAGGCACTCCTCTACCTTTACACTTGGGAGGCCTCTCTGTGAATCGCTGAATTTTTGAGGTATTGAACCCTTGGTAAGAGCAGTGTTTCTGCAGTCACAGGCACCTTGCTGTGAAGCATTTGGGAGGCCCAGTTTTGTGCCTTTCTTCATGGCGCTGCTCACTGTCACTCACTGCACAGTGTATCTCCTCTTAGCAGGCAGGATTAAAGCTCTTCACTGAAGCACATCACTCATCTGCATAAATACATCTCCTCTTGGTGATCACAAAAGACAAATAAATTGCAAATCTAAGTAACAAAATGAAACAAAATTCATGAATACTCTCCTGTGGCTGCTGATCTTAATTGTAATTTACAACTGGTTTTTTAAGTTCCCATTCCACCTGCCCAGTCCTCAGGGTTACAGTTCCCTCGTGGCCCCAGCTCAAGAAAGCAGTTAAATATTGGTCTTAAGGATATTGTTATTCAAGACAAGCCTTTTAATATTTCCTAGTGTTAAACCCCATGAGAACTGGACTTAATCCTCTGTTTGAACTTTAGCATGTCCTTTTCTATTTTGAATATGGATGTGTTTTAAATTGAAGCCTGACTGGGTAACTGCCTGGGGCAAAAATATTTCTTTAGACCTCATCTGACATTTTCTTGTGTAAAGAGGGGAAAAAGTAACCTTTAACAAGAAGGCTATTTTCCCCATTTCCCAATTTTACTACTTTATTACTCATGATGTTGATCTGTTGAGTACCAGAGATCTTTGCAGTACAGGCAGAGGTTACAATGCTAAAGCACAACGCACACAGATGAGTATGCCTTACCCTTCTCCCAAGGAATCCCGTCTGATCCCCAGGTCTGGGCACAGGTGGGAGGCAGTAGGGCTGGCTGGGTGGGTGCACAGGGGAGGCGGGTGGCAGGAACTGCTGCCCCACTCCAGCCATGCACCCCCAGCCAGTCCATGCTCCCCCCAGCTCCCCAGGGCTGCCCTCCCTTTGGGGCAGGGGGGCTGCTGTAGGCCAAGATCACCACGTTTCCCACCTCCTTTACATCTGCTCTGCCCTGTTAGTATTCAAGTCACTAGCTGCTCTGACTGGTTTTCTGATTAAATAGGAGCCCACTGTGAATTGAATGGAGACCCTTGGTTTCCAGTGCAGCTTAAGCTAGGTGCTCTATTGATAAATGGAAAGGATGCTCTGTTGTACCAGCTTGCTCCCAAATAACTGTCTGTTAATTAGGTGGGTTAACAGACACTCTCTGGTCCTTCTACCTGTTCTGTTTTTTTACAATGAAGATAGAAGTATTTGCAATACTTCTTGTTTTCTGAAGTTACTGATTATACAGTAGGGCTGCAGACAGTTCTGTTAGTTTGTGCACCCAATCAAGTGAACCTGAAGCATGTAGCTACACCATTTTGTTACTATTCATTGCCGTTAGGGTTTGAAGATGTTGCATACAGGTAAGCAATTGCTGTGCAGTTGCTAATATTTTGATTAATGTAGATATTTGGCTGGAATGATTTTGCTGCCTTGGTTTTGCACTGCTTCCCTTTTATGTTAGACTCAAATACCCAAATCACAAAAGATGCACTGGAGTTCCTGTGACTCCTGTGCCATGTGTTGTGTATTTCAAGTGTGGAAGAGCAATGACTGTGTTTTACTCTGCTGCTGTCACCCCCTCAGGCATGCTGTGTGGGCAGAAGGAAGCTGTCCCTGCAGATTTTAAGCACCCTTATGTTTCATTTGTAATTCTCATTGGTTCTATTTCTCCAGAAGAAGGGGCAAGAAAACTCAAGGAAGAGGTGAGAGGGTGTTGGAAAAGCAGGGGAAGGGGAGCAAACTGATGAAGCATTTGTTCTGTTAACGTTTTAAGAAGGCCCGTCAGAATGGCACGTAGAGCTTTTGGTGAGGGTGGAGAGCTCAATGTCTTACTGTAGGTATCCTGTCATCTGAAATAAGGAGGCGCTCAGCTGAGTGCTGGTAGCGTAAAACTGCTTGCAATATGGAGTCAGTGTGAGAGAGGAGCTTTGGAGAGAGATCTGAGTACAAAGGTAAAATAAGGCCAATATCCTGAAACCTAACTTGAGCTGCTGCTGTCCAAAGAAAAGAGGAGACTGTAGCAAGGAGGGGGCATGCAGAAAGGTACGTGACAAGGATAGTCTGGAGAGATGAAAATAACGTCGGAAATACAGCTCTGGGAATTAGCTCTTGGAGATTTGGTACGTAGGGGTGAAGGAAAGCATTACAAAACGAGTAAGTTGGATTTACTGATTGACAATTTTTTACCTCATGTCCCTTTTAAGTTCTACAAGTCTTGCAAGAAGGAAATTCAGAGGCAAATTGACTGGTTGTAAGGAAGAGCATGAATGAACGCACATCACCCTCTCTAAACAATTTGCTTTTCAGAGGGAAAAATGCAAGATGCATTTGGTTTGTAATCTTCAGCGAAGGCGGTTGTCAGTGAAGACCTTGATAATGCTCTCACTAGTGTAATAGGCAAACTATGTATTCATCATCCAGGGAATCAATGCCTAGAATCTACACTAAATGAGGCTTTTGCTCACTTTAGAGACTACTAAGGCTGTGACAAACTGGCAATTAATGTCATTAATGATTAATGTTTGATTGTGTTAGAAGCTGTATTTAATGATTAATAGCAACATCAGTGTCTATTTATAAAAGAAGTTAATGGCTGGAGAACAATTTACTGGCTGAGGAGAAAATTGGTTGCTTCCTGTTAAATACCAAGTTAATGCTGCTTTAGTCAGAGATGCACTTGTAAGTAGACAGCATTGTTTACTTGTAAGATCAACATAACTTTGAGAAATTGCCATAAACACATTTCACAAAGTGAAAGCCAGATAAATAGAGCTGAAAGAGAACCTGAAACTTTTGTATTGTTTCTCTCAGTATCTGTAAGTGAATTTTGTTTTGTACTGATGTTTTTCTCATCCTTATCATGGCTCAATGAAAATGAGCATTAAGGAGTTCAGTAAGAGGGGAAAACTGCTTTTAAGTCAAACACTCCCAAGTGTTTTGCTGATCTGTAGTGAAGAAAGACAAACACTCTGATCTGTGCTTTCTCAGTCCGTGCAATTGCACGCTAGTTTTTTCACGTAACTTAAACCGTAGATATACAACCCAGATTCTTTTTTATTCAGATAAAATTTATTCACCTAACTATTATTCTTTGATTGTGCAACACAAAATGAATGAAATCATCTGTGTTTTGAGCTGATTTTCCAAAGCTGTCATTCCAATAATCAGAATAGGACTGCTGCCCAAGGGACCCTGAGTTTTGTTTAAATGAAAATACCTAAGAAGCACAACTCTGTGCAAGAGCAGAAGGTCCCATGGTGAAGACGATGTTGTGTTTGCATATTTGTTTAGCTTTTCAATACACACTCTTATCCCAGACAAAAGTAGTCTTTCCAGACACGTCTGCCTTGTTTAGCTTGGAAGGCTTGTATTACAGGCACTCTAAAAACTGGATGGATAGATTACCTTTTTGTTATTTAGGTTTAAGCAAGATGCAACAGTCTGTAAGACTTGAGTGTTATGGTGGGTTTGAGACTGTATAGGAACCTGCTGTAGGTACAGTGACTGCCCTTGGTTGTAATTATTCTGAGCTGCGTAAGAGCAGCTCTTCTCTACATCATTCCCCCTTGTTGGCAACTGGATATTGCATTGCAGCAGTGCCAATGGAAGGGGCCAGTTGATTTTTCTCTAGATTTATTGGATATAGTCTTAGCGTCTGGCATATTTCCTCAGGAACAGCTTCCCAGGGAAGGCTTTTAGGCTCAGCATGGGCTAGCGCATGGGAAGCACAACGCCTAGTCTTTGTCTTGGGCTCTTCCAGTAAGTTCAGGTAATCTTGATAAGTTGTTTAGTATCTTCATGCTTTTGTTTCTTCTGCTCTTTGCATTTGTTGTGTGTTTAGTTGGGATGATATCTTTTACTGAGCACAATGGAAAGCTCATGTTAGATTGGTCATCAAAGTATTATCTTTATGCAAATGAAAAAGAGCAATTTTTTCCTCTTTAGTTGTAGAACATTGACCATGAAAGGCACTTGCATTCTTTTGTTTTCCTTGTTAGTTTTTTATCTACTGATCTTTCTTTTGTTGGGGTTTTGTCTTTATTTTGGATCAGAAAGCATCTACTTTATGCAAATGCCTGATTACTTCCAGTCATTGATCAAACTGGGAGAAGGAAAAAGTGAGGTTGAGTTTGTCTGATTCACGTTCAAAGACAGTCTTTTACTGAAATGAAGGGAAAGAAAATTTTTCATTTTAGGTCAAATGCAGTGTTTGTGATGTGTCAAAATAGTTTATTCTGATGTATCTGAAGCTAATTGTGTTAACGTGCAAAAATGTGTTGGTTTCCCTTTCCAAGGGAAAGTGAAGGTCTCAGAACAGGGCCAGGAGCTACGTTCCGCTTTGCAAGAGGGCTGAGTTAGCTTCAATTGAGGGCACCGTTTGAGGTTATCATTCCTGTTGCAGGGGCTGTAAAGCCAGCTCCCAGTGCTCAGATGCAGCCCACTGAGCAGCCACCATCCGTATCTGTCTCAGAGCAGGATTTCAAAGATTCCTCGTGTGGGAGGTGAGAGCAGTGTGAGCTGGACAAGGCGGATCCTCCACAGTTGGTGAGGGGCCAAGGTCACTGTGTAAAAGGGAACAGTGGTTTGCAAACCTAACATGAATTTGGGGGTGGGCAGGTGTTTACTACAAGAGCTTGAAACATTTATGTTGTGGAAATGTCAGTAGAGTTTATTCTGGAACTGCTGGAATAAACTGTTTTGGTTTTTCTTTTGTAATGTTTTGCTGATCCTGAACCAAATAAGCCCAACAGTTTGAAGACTTTATTTCTTATGTTGCAGCCAAAGATATTGGGCAGAATTCACCTGAATATACCCGTTGTTTCAGTTACCCAGTCAGTTAAAGTACCAGCCCTGACAAAATGAATTGTCTAAAGAGAAAGCTAAAAAATGTTGTCTGGTCTCATAGGCAAATGTCTTTTCTATGGGTTATGCATTTTATAAATTAATTGAGTGGTTACAGGAATTAAAAATAAGACTGACTGTTAGCATAACGCTTGGTGATAATATAAACCCCACCTTTTCATCCTCACTGCATTTCCTTGGTTGTAGTACACACAGCACAGTAGTCATTGAACAGTAACAGTAGTGAACTGGTTATCATTCACAAAGTAGTTGAACCTGGAGAGTTAGAAATATGGAGTGGGAATGACATTTATAGTGTTGGCTGTGAAATACATGGAAATACAATTCTTTCATAAATATTAATTTGACATTGGTTTAGCATTTAGTAAGAGGAATTGCTCAAGATGAGAAAGATGCTTTATTACATCTGGATAGCCTTAGGAAACACTTCTGTCTGCCATTTAGAAAAAGGTATGAAAAAGATATGAAAAGGTTTTAAGTTATGAAAAGCAAAAGAGGGTTGAATGTCAAGTTAATTCGGGTTTAGAGTATATAAAGTAGGGCCAAATTCTTCTCTCCATTTACATAAATGGAGTCAAAACCCACTCTGAATGAAAAGGGAATGCAGCTTGATTGCTTTCTAAGTTTGTCAAGTGTCTTCAAGGCATCATTGCCCTGAGTTTGAAAATGCCCATGTGGAAGTACAGGCTTTATTTTACTGTAGCACACATAAAAATGTCTTATTTGAGAGGCCAAAATGATTTGGGGGTAACCTTTTGATTCCTTGACTGCTTTAAAGGCAAGTTACAGAATTACACAATTGTCTAGGTTGGACAAGACCTTTAAGATTATTGAGTCCAACCCTTAACCTACCACTGCCAAGTCCACCACTAAACCATGTCCGTAATTGCCACATCTACACATCTTTTACATACCTTCAGGGGTGGTGACTCCATCACTTCCCTGGGCAGCCTGTTCCAATGCCTGATCACCCTTTTGGTGAAGAAACTTTTCCTAATATCTGATCTAAACCTCCACTGGTACAGCTTGAGGCAATTTTTTTCTTGTCCTATAGCTTGTTATCTGGGAGAAAAAACTGACCCCCACCTCACTACAGCCTCCTTTCAGGTAGTTGTAGAGAGCAATAAGGTTCCCCATGAGCCTTCTCTTCTCCAGACTAAACCACCCCTAGTTCCCTCAGCTGCTCCTCACCAGACTTGTGATCCAGACCCTTCACCAGCTTCCTGTCCCTTCTCTGGGCACAGTCTATCACCTCAGTGTCTCTCTTGTAGTGAGGGGCCCAAAACTGAACACAGGATTCCAGGTGCAGCCTCACCAGTGCTGAGTAGAGGGGGATGATGGCTTCCCATGTCCTGCTGCATTATATACAAGCCAGGATGTCACTGGCCTTCTTGGCTGCCTGGGCGCAAGCTGGCTCATGTTCAGTGGCTGTCAACCAACACCCTAAGGTCTTTTTCTGCCAGGCGGCTTTCCAGCCGCTCTTCCCCAAGCCTGGAGCATTGCATGGGGTTGTTGTGACCCAAGTGCAGGACCTGGCACTGAGCCGTGTGAACCTTATACAACTGGCCTCAACCCATCAATCCAGCACACCCAGATCCCTCTGCAGAGCCTTCCTACCCTCAAGCAGTATCAACACTGTTACTCATCCCCATATTGGATGCTGCAGTAAGCAGTCAAAACTGTTGGTTAGTTGTGTTGCTGTTAACAGTTCTCATTATAAGGTAGACTACAATAGTAAGTGATACTATTTTGTTTTATGCTTAAGAGTGAAACAGACAGTTACCACTGCTAATGGGCTGCTGGGAGAGGACCTAAGAGCATTTAAGAAATGTTAAACTGAGTTATGGTTGTCTTTAATCATTCTTGTGTGCAGAATAATCACAGTACATGAGTTGTCTAAGCATAAGTGTCTTAGGCCATGAAAAAAGATAAAAACAAGAAAGAACATTAAGGGCAGAGTAATAGTATATAACCTTATTACTGTAGTTTCAATACCCACAGCATTCCAGAAACGTTGATCTTTGTAAGCTCCAGGGATACAGCTTGAAGTAATGCTTTCCCCATTTTCAAAGGAAGGGGACATTTTGACTACCGTTCTGTCCTACCTGATGGGTCCCTTGTTCTGAGCAGCAACACAAAGTAGTGTGAGCTTCCTTTGGTGCCTTATCTGCGTATGTGGCTTCCCTCCCTGTTCCAGCAGAATCAGAAGTGCTCTTTCAGAGTTTTTGTTTGCACTGTTGAGAAGTGCAAGCCTGGTTTGAGGTGAAATCTTTGTCTGTACTTGGAGTCGCTCTGTGAACTTTAATGAAGTCTCTTCTTTTTTGTTTCCTTGTTAAGTGAATCTACAGACTTCCTGGAGAAGGCATATTTCCAGAGAGAGGAATGCTTCCAGAATAGTTCTTCATTGTTTCCTTTTGTTGCTCTTTCTTGCCACATTACTTTATGGTATTCTCCAGGTCATGGGTTTGTTGTCATAGTGATGATACTAATCTTTGTAAAATAATAAAATGATTTAATTTTTTGACAGCAGGAAGAGAAAATAGATCAAGTTGTTGATATGCAGTATCGTGAGCATTCTTGGCAGGAAATGTGTACAGATGAGAGGTCTAACAAAAACCAGAATTTTAGCTTCCTGGGGAGATTTTAATCAAGTTTTTGACTAATAAAGGTTAAGGCTGTTTAAAGCTGTTGTTTATTTGTCTATTCTAAAGCCATGCTTCCTTTTTTAAGGCACATGGTACTACATTTCTTTCAAAGTAAAAAAGCCCAAAAAATAAAACCACAACAAACCAAACAAACAATCACTAAAAATCAGAAGTCAAAAAATGTTCCTGCAGTGTTCCTCGGTTGCTATTTTGGTTTGACATTTTAATGATAGCCCAAAGGCCTCAGTCACTTTAAACCTGGTACCTCTATATAGTGGAGAATTGTCTTTACTCCCAAGAGCCTGTGGTTAAAGAAAGCAGACAAAGATGTTTAAAGCAAAGGCTGGAGTCCCTTCAGCTGAACCTGCACGCTTAAAGCTCCAGTTCTGGCTTGTGTCATAACTTCGTACTAGTGCAGGGTGCAGTTGGTCCTGTTATAGGTACCATGGTTTCATATGAATAGTCTGTTCACTGTACAAGGCAGACAAAGCTGGCTCCACCAGGAGATAAATTTGTCTCAAAATTCATGACTGTCTTCTTGCCTTTTAGTTGCATAGATTTGCTTTTGTCTAAACTGCAACCTCTTGTGTTCAGTTTCTTCTTGCTGGGCTCATATTGAAGGCCAAAGACATTTAAGACAAGAATTTACTAAAAGTCCCAAGTAAAATAGCTTAATCTTGTAAGAATGCACAGGAGAGGTAACAGCTGCAGATTGCTCCATGAGAAAGATCCTTCCAGCTATCCCAGGACACTTTGAGTAGGATGGGAATGCCTAGAGAGGCATTCTACAAAGAGAATCCTTTTTGGCTTGTGAATTTATAGCCCCCTTTGGCTTCTGACATATAACAACTGGGAAAAGTTGATTTTCTGTAAAACCCTGGGGAGATTCCTCTAACAAGGTAAGAAATGTAATGATGGGAGCCTCACTGTGAAATTGCAATTAAAGGCAAACCATTTATATCACCATGGAAGGCAGCTACTAAGTTACTCCTGAACACTCTCCTTAATCTACCTTGAAATAAAACTAACGTGATTTGTCTCCACAAACATCACCTTGCAGGAAAACGTGCATTTGTGGTGAGTAACAGTGGTCATTTCCTCTTCCACTGCAGAGTGAGGGTGTGCTGTACTGCAACACCCAGGTCATTGCACTGACTACTCCCTGAAAGCATTTAACCAATGAGTTCCAGTTGCTGTGTTGCCTCTTTACCCTTGAGGATAATATTTATTGTTACTGTAACAGTAGTTCTAGTTATAGGACAGGGGATTAGATGGTTTCTATTTTATTCTGAAGTTTAATAATCTTCTTCTATTTAAGGAAAAAAAAAGAGCTTTTAGAATTAGCTGAGTATATTCTTTGTTTGGTTTTTGGGTTTTTTTTTCCTGGTTTTCCTACCCCTTCTACCTCCACTGAAATGTGGATTTAGATACATTTGAATTTAGCTATTTAGGTAACTTAATTCTCTCAGAACATCATCTTGGCATGAAAATAAAAGTAGAAGCTGTTTAGACGTAAATGTGGCCAAACTATAGTTTTAACTAAGCTTGATTACATGCCCTTGAAAATACAAGAATTATCAACTACTCATTCTTTTCATACCATCGCTCTTCAAATGTTAATATGCTATCATGATTTTGAATGGGAGAAAAAATATTCATATCCCTCTCAGATTGTCCAAGATTGCTATATATAATTAATGGTTTTCTTTTGTTGGGTTGCGGACAGGAGATGGCAACAGGTGGGTAATTCCTTGCTTGGGCAAGATATAAAAATAACCACAACTGCTCGTTCTCCTGGTTTAAATGCATTGTTAAATGATGTATTTATTGCCCTTTTCATGATCCACTTAAGATACGCACGACTGACTTATTTACAAGAGGAAGACCCCAGGGACAGTGTTGCTTAGAAGTAGGCCTTTTATCTCTAGGTTGAAAGTTCAAATTCAAGCTAGTTTGGAAGGCTGTTTTAGCATATGGTAAACTGGATAGTTAATGCTCTCATACAGCTAAAGCTCAGATTTCCAGCAGGGTTCCCAGGCATCCAAGAGAGAGCTACGGGTGGCTGGGGCACTGAATGCTTTGCTTCTCTTTTTACTTTGGGTATATTGCCCTGGAAATGAGACTGGGACAGTATTTTGAACAATTCCATCTGCTGTAGCAGTGTGTCTTCATTATCAGTCCAGTCAGAGCCCAGCAACTGGAGGAGAAAGAGAGGCTCTAGCTGTGATCACATTCACCCAGTCCTTGTTCTCATAAAATAGCAAAAGGGTGCTTTAACCATAACAGAAGGTAGGTTTTGCCTTCCCAGTTGTACTGCTCTACTTTCCAGCCTGCGGGTTAATCTTGAAAGTGAAGTCTGAACATGAAACTACCTTTCAAGGGCCTCCCTCTACAGGTAACTTGGCTGAGTGCTATGTTCATGCAGGATGCTTCTAGTTTTGTCCCAGATAAGGCTGTTTTGTTTGGTTGGGTGTTTTTGTGTGTGTGGTTGTCTTGTGGAGGCAGAGTATATTGAGAGGTGGCAGAAAGTGACTGTTTAGTATTAATTTTCTGGTTAACAGTTAAAATAATACGGAGAACCAGTTGAAATAAACACTTTTCTTCCAGTTATGACCAGATAAAACTTTCTGCAGTATCAAGCAGTAAACTACAGCATTCAGACCTTAACCACTCATCAAGATAAGGCTTTATTATTACTCATTCTGATTTGCCATCTGCTAGATTTTAATCTCTAGGTGTTCATGAGCCATCAAAAATTTGCCAGTACACTTGTGATTACAGGGTTAGGTCTCTCTTTTCCCCTTTTTGTTGCAAATTTAGCTCCTTCAAAATAAAACCTAATTAAAGTAATGCTGGTGTGCTAATCCAGTAATATCTTGTGACACTTCACTATCAGATTAAAATATAGTAATGGGTTAATTAAGTTATTTGGATTTTATAGTCAATACAACACATACTGGTTTCCATTCGTGCATGCTTTATGAATTTGATGCTGTGCGCGTTAATGGGTTCACATCATTGTCCCTCTTGTTCAAATCAGGAATGCTAGGATTTACTATGTTGGAAAGACAACTGCCTTAAAATTAAGACTCAGTAAATCAACAATTTAATTAAAAAAAAGACAAATGCATTATAATTGCATTTAAACTTTAAAAAATGTAAAGTGCCATATTATGATAGAAAGTGTTTTCTTCATTCTTCTTGTTCTGCTTTTAAGGGAAGTAGGCAAGAAAGTGGACTAAAACATTCGCTCATCTCTTAAAACAAACAAAACCCAACCAAACACATGCCCTTTGCCCCCTTTTTCTCTTCTCCTCCAAACAAAGACCCCAAATCTTTTGCAGACTTTCTGAAGACTACTGCTGTTTGTGGGTGGAAACCAGAGAAGAACAAAGCACCTGGTAACACATCTCAGATGACCCATAACTTGAATTAAAATGTTAGTCTTGAGATCTTGTGCATTTGGAAATCACATTAGTGGAAAAAAAAAGTGGCTTGAGTCATGCACACAGCTTGTGTGATTTCAAATTCCATGTGCCTCTTAAAATAACTGAGAACGAAGAGGCAGGGATTTACACAGGCCAAAAGGGCCACTAAGTAGAAAAGCTCTGGCTTTCCTTACTGCAGAGCTGGAAAACGGTAGTGTAAAAGGAGTTTACCTACTGCTGGTTTTGCAATGGAAGGTTTATTGACTTTTCACAGGCATCAAATAAGCATTCATTTGCTTTTCAATTTATTGTCCCACTGATGAGCTGAAGGGGCCTTTATGTCTCAGTGTGGAGCTCAGGCAGCTGAGTGCTCAGCAGTGCTAGGCTGGGCTGATTCAAAGCCTATTTATTCAAAATACAGCAATGGGCCTAGGCTGCAGAACCTGTAGACTGCTCCAGGAAGGGCACTTAAGCTGGGGACAGGGCTTAGGTGGTCAGTGGAACTCCAGACTTGGTAAAGTGGTTGGCATTTGTCCTCACCATGTGTATGAGCTCTGATATCAGTAAGCACTTGGGATGCTTTTGCTATTGAAATATTTTTGCATTTCTCAATACCAGTAGATTACTAATGCTCTTAATCGTAGAATCAACTAGGTTGTAAAAGACCTTTAAGATCAAGTCCAACTGTTACACCAGGACTGCCAAGTCCACCACTAAACCATGTCACCTAGGACCTCATCTGCATGGTTTTTGGACACTTCCGGTGATGGTGATTCCACCTCTGTCCTGGGCAGCCTGTTCTGATGCATGAGCACCCTTTCTGTGAAGAAAGTTTTCCTAATATTCAATCTAAACCTCCTCTGGTGCAGCTTGAGGCAGTTACCTCTTGTCCTGTCACTTGTTACTTGGGAGAAGAGACCAGCTACCTCCTCTTGTTTTGCTTAGGAAGGTAATTCACCACCATCCCTTAGGCAAGTCTGTCTTAGCAAAAAATGATATTAGGCAGGTATTGTTTCTAAGAGTTCTTTTACCCATTTGAAAGGAAGGAAGTGGAGACCGAGGCAGTCTCCTTGGCACAATGATGGCCTTACTTTTGCAGCTACAATGATCTGGTCCCATGAGCTACTTCTTTTGGTGAAGCCACACACTATGCTGACACTTGCCCAGCTCTTTGCAACTAGTATAAACTGTGTGTAGAGGAGGGCTTTAGACAGAAACGTTGCAAGTAATGTTACTGCTGCACTTTATCTGCAAACTTATCTTGTGTGGAACTGACCCTGATGGTTCTAGGAGAACACAAAACTGAGACATTTCTCAGAAATGTGTGTGCATTCACTTGTGTACATGGAGACCTCTATCAAATGGGTTTTCAATGTCTGCTGATGGAGTTTCTGCCAGACCATTTGGCACACGTTTAATCAGGGATCTGAACAGAAAGGAGCTGTCCTTGAAAAAACTTAAGCAGTTGGAAAACACTTTGAAGTTACATTGCTGTTGCTTTCTTCTTTGATCTCCAGATGTACCAGTCATTTTTATTCCCATGCATGCAATTATTAATTGGTTTTATATTTAATGTTTTAAGGGGGAACACTCTTTTACCTGTAATCAGCAGTAAAAGTGCTGTGATCCCATCAGTTCACTCTGGAGCAATAGAACTTACTCTGGTAATAGGATAATGAGCTTTAGGTTTTTCCTAGAGGATTGTGGCCCTTCAGCTGTCACTTGTAACAGTGAATCCTCGGCTTCTGTCCTGTTCCTTTTCCAAGGTTTTAACCTTAGGATTGTACATTACACTACCCCACTGTAAAATGTTACAATTTGTATTTCTTTTATCTGTGGCAGGGACTTTCCCACAGCAAAAGAAAACTGTGGAAATAACCAGATTCTCCATGTACAGTTAAAAAGAGATGTGTGTGTGCAAGTTGTTATTCATGCCCTCTGCTACAGTGATTTGTTTCCTGGATCCATACTTGCAGTGTAATTCTGAAGTATTTGCCATGTAAAAGGATTTACACAAAGAGTTTAGCACGAAGGCCCAATTTTATAACCAGTTCTAGAAACCAGACCACCAAAGCGAAATCTAATTATTGTTTTAGTCTGAGCACTGTGTTCTGTAGAAATCAGCCCATCTGGAGAAGGAAATGGAGCTGCCGTCCAACCCCGTAAAATCATTGAGAGGCTCATGTTTTGCAAGACTCCACCACTGTCATTCAGAATACTGACTCAAAGAAATACTGACAGATACAAATACACAGTGCCCTTAACTCTACCTGGAACCACTTCGGAGTGTCTGTGGACCCAGCCACATGTTGCTGTAGAGGTTACACGTAGGTCACACCTGCAAATTTGCTAGTTTGGGGGCTACAACATCATTTTTATAACTGAAAACTGAGGGGGTTTTGTTGTCTTTCAAGTCATCTCATCACTTAATGAGCTGTGGTTAGATTTGATCCTCTTCCTCTCAATTTATAGGTCTTTGAAGTAATTCCTCTCCTATTTGGAATTAAAGTGGTCTTAAGAATATTTTTTGTAACATTTTTTATGCAAGCAATGCAATTCACTTTGGATGTGGTGCTTTAAAGCCAGTGGCTTTTCTTCACGACTGCAGAATGCAGCAGTCGGGGCTGTTTGCCCTGAATTATAACGCACACTGCATGACTCGATAAGAAGGCACCATGTGGGAGTAAGATAGAATTATATCCTTGGGATTATGCTAAAAATACATTTGTGAAAACAAGTGTTTTTGTAGCACGGTTTGATTTAACCTGTCCGTGAAGACAACACACCTCTTGTTGCCTGGTACTGGTTTATCTTGCTTCACAGACGGCATATGGGGAAAATAAAGCACAGTAATAATGGTCAGTGTCCTGTGTATCTGAAGCTTTGCAAGCAGCAGTTGCACACTGTGTTTATAACCTCAGGCACTGCATGATTTTTATACTTATCCCTGCTTGTCAGACCAGCATTCCCACTGGTACAAGGGCTTGTTTGGGCTTCTCTCGTTGGAGCAATAGAGGAAATGATGTCTGTTTTTTGGAGCGCCTTGCTGGAGCATTGCCTTTATATCTGCAGTCTAGAAATGCTCAAAATTAAGATAATGTTATGAAACCAAACAGGTACAGGAGCACTCAAAAATAAACATGGCTTTTGTTTTGCATTAAAAAAGTTTATGAGAATATTTGCTGCTTGGAGCTCCATGTAAAAATATTAGTATGAAAGATTTGACTTCGTCATAAATCAAGGTGCAAAGACTGTTTACTCTCTTTGTATTCACCATTATGCTCAGGCTGTTGAGTCCTGTGTATCTTAAGTCTTTCCCCGGGTCTTTGGGCTTGTGAGAATTTGCTTATGAACATTGAGCCATAAATCCAGCTAGTCTGGGAGGGGGAGGAGAAGTCAACACATGTTGCTCTGGTTTTACATCTCTG
Source organism: Coracopsis vasa (assembly GCA_026283785.1). Taxonomy (NCBI): domain Eukaryota; kingdom Metazoa; phylum Chordata; class Aves; order Psittaciformes; family Psittacidae; genus Coracopsis; species Coracopsis vasa. The sequence goes on from JANHGB010020583.1 coordinate 54,735, forward strand.
GAACATCTTGTATATCCAGATTACATTGTTTTCCTTGGTTAGAAAGGAATCATATTGTTTTAAAAGTATCCAAATTCAGCCCAGTGTCTGGAACTGAATTACTCTGTCCAGCAAAGGGCTCAGTCCCCTAAATGTGGTTTGTCATTGCAGTCACAACCTGGACTACCTGAAAGCCGGAAAAAAGCACCAGAAATGTTTATGTTTCCAAGGGTGTGCTGGAGTGTGTTTGTGGTAAAGATGCTGCTGCTTCTGATTACGCTGTTGTTGCATCTTTATCTCTTCAAGGCATCGTGTAACCCACTCTGTGAGCTGACAAACTGGGGGTGCTTCATGTTTTACTGCAAAACTCTCTTTTTGTAGGATAGTATTTGACTTTATTTTCTTGTCAGCTAATAACATTGTTTGCATTTTTTGTGAGTGAAGCTCTGTTGCTGTTTAAATACTTCTGCAATGCGAATAGGAAAGAGTAGGATTTGGTGGTGAATCCCTTTTCCAGTTTGATTTTGAGTTATTCCCTGTTTGCATTCATCATCCTTTCACTTCTGCCAGTAACCATGAAACAGTCTTCTATGAAATGAAAATTAAAGATTAGAGAGATCAGTAGGCAGCAATTATCCAGAGCCTTTCTATGAGAGCTGTAATAAAACTGAAAGTCTTTTATGTAATGCCCTGCATCCACTGAAGTTATTCCTTTAAATAAGGAAGTGGGGTATTACTGTCACCATTTGTTGTGCATGGTGAGATGCTGTGAATTTGGATGAGTCCAAATGGGCAAGTCTGTGATGCACTGCTACTCTCAGGGCTATAAAATTCATGAGAACTATATAGAACAGATTTCTAAATGTTACCCCAGAGTAAGTAAAGCACATATTCATTAGGTGGAGATGGAAACAGACCTTTCGAACTATTTAAGAAGCAAATATTCCTGGCTTTGCCACCTCCAGAGTACCCTGGGTTGCAAGTTGTGGTGGCAGTAGCCATGTGGAATGAAGCGGCTGAGGGGCTGCAGTGATCAGGTCTGAGCAGGGCAGGGTGTTGGAGAGATAGTGGCAGGCTGGGAGCTACCTTCAGCTTTTCCAAAAGGACAGAACAAATCTGGGGTGAGGGACAGTCCATCTTTTTGTTGCCTGCTTCTTCCAGCTTTTTCTCGTTGCTGCTGTAGGTGAATGAGGTGCTTAGAGTGAAGACCTGATTTCAGCCAGGACAGCTTATGGTTCATGGACTACTTCTAAGGGACCTATTGAAGGGAAAAGCAAGTTTCCTACTTAGATATAAATACACTTCAGAGCACTTCTCACTGCCACTAGAAAAAGTATAGGAGTCTAGATGTTAAAAAGAAGTTTGAAACCCACTGTTTATACACAGCTATTTCACCTGGTGCTTTCTTATCAACATCCTACAAGTTCCCTTTTCTGCTTCAATGAGACGCGTGTCTGTGGGAGAGGAGTGGCTGTGCCATTTCTGCATGTTCCCTGCTACTTGTCATCTGAATAAATCTGTTCCTCTTGCCGAGGGGCTGAGCGAGGCACATGCCAAGCTGCAGTCTGATTTTGCTGCTTGGGAATAAAAGATGAATCTGACTCAGCACTTTTGTTTCTAACGATGTGCTGGCTCTCTTCATTCCCCCCAGGCATCTGGTTTATGCTCTGAGGAATGTGATAGCTCATATTTAGGTTTAATTTTTGTGCTACTTAATACAGCATTTAAGATGGTTTTGAGCACCTATGCCAAACATGAACTTGTTCCGCAGGCTAAGATTGACTGGATTGTGGATGTGGTTGTAGCTGCTGGCACTGCCTTTGCTTCCCTGCAGAGAGGTCATTCAAATGCTATAGTAAATGTTGAGAAGAGGCCTGAACTTTAATTCCTGATAGATTTGTTCCTCCTACATTCCATGCCTTTTGAGATTCTAGTTTTGCTAGAAGGTATGGTTATTTAAAAGCTACTTGTATTCACATCAGGAAGCAGGGGGTGAACTGAAGTCAGAATGTGGTTGCATTCAGAGCTCTGCACTGATCCTCCGGAGTCAGATCCTAGCGCAGCTTGTCACGTTGGAGGCAGTGCCTGGCTCCTCATGCTGCCAAATGGGAATCACTCAGGAGCTCTGAAGTGTGCAGTGTTCCTGAGAAACAGGTTGCTTGTCCAGGATCCTATTTTAAGTTTTTTAAAAATCCTCTCCTTATCCTAAATGATGTTACTGAATCCTGGGATGAAGGTGAATTTCCCTCAGTATCTTCTCTGCACTGTAACAGAAGAGCCAAAGGCATCTGTAAGTGACCAGCAGTTTTGTCTTTTGTTGGTATTGTTGGTTATCTTCAAGCAAGCAGAGCCTTTTCAGAGAAGGTTCAAAATTAATGTAGGTGGTTAGTTTATAGTGTGCGTATATATACACATATATATGTGTGTGTATATATATATACACACACTACTTTATAGTGGTGCAACTTTTACTTTCTACTTGTCTGACTTCCTCATTGTCTCGCCGGGTTGGTTGTCTTATTTTTGCAGTTTCACAATACAGTAAGCTAGAATGATGCCATTCAATGTTTACTTGGTTATAACAACAGTTTGTCTTTCATTCCAAAATCCCCATTGTACCATAATATGCAACAGAGTGTCTGCAGAAGAATTAATCATGACAAGAGGGAGGCAAAACCAAAAGCCCCGGAGTATGCAACAGGCCTAATCAATCCATGGTGTGGGTTTTCTTTGCTAATTTTTTTTCTACATTTATTTCCTCTTTGCTTTCATTATTTTCTCCTTGTGGTTTGTCAGAAGATGCTAGGATGGGAAGGATCCAATTTTGACAAAGGTCTATTTAATAGCCTCCTCTGAATTGTTTCCAAGGCAGTTGTAAGTATAGTGTGGCCAGCACTTGTGGTATACTTTACACAAACGCAGTACCGACTGTGTCTTTGTTAGTGTACTAGCCGTTGGTTTTTTGTCAGCCTCCTTTCCTGGCACTGCTGATTTTATTTCACGGGCTTTATTAAAACCCTTTTTTGTTTAGAAATATCTTAAGGGCTTAAAATATTTCTGTGTTATAATTCTGCTATACATTCTCTGAACAATGCATCTCTGACAAAGGATTGTCCAGATTTGTCTTTGGAAGCAGTCAAAAAGCCACATTTCTTTTTTAAGAGCTCTTCTAGCCTAGTTTAAACAGTGTACATAGCAATTTAGCATCTCGCAGAATTATGTGCAATCATGTAGGTGAAGCTGTTTCTCTTGTGTGTATTTTCCATAGCCCTCTGGATTTTTTTTTTCCTTATAAAATCTGCCTCATTGTTCATTTGCAATTGCAAATAGCTCCACTGCAATAGCACCCAGAGGTGCTTTAATAAAACCAATAGCAGCTTATTAAAAGATGACCATAAATCAGTAGGTCTCCAGAGTAGATTTAGTGGTTTGAATATATTCCAACTGAAATTAAAATCACAGTATTGCCAGTAAGTTTATTAAGAAAGTATGTTGTGCAGATGAGAAGATAAAAAAAAAAGAGGAATACATAAAATGTAGCCAAGATATGAGAAACTACTATTATTAAAACATAAATGCTTTGCGTCCTACATTGGTAAGTAATTATTCCCCAAAAATGAAGTATCAGAGACTTCTACTAAATGCATCTACTAAATGCGTATAGGGGCTTTCCTAGCATTGATTTTTGCATGATACTCAGTTACTGCAGTAAGGAGTGACTGTAGGAAAGAGAGAGGAAAGGTAATGCAGGTATTGTGTGACACGTGGATTGCTGAGCATTTAGGAGTGTAATACAAGAGGCACCACTGCTGGCAGCACTGATTCAACCCAAGCCTTGGGTGCACATGCTGCTGGGCTGGACTAATAAGTTTCCTTACCAAACTATTACCATTCTGAGGAGCAGATCCTCAGCTGCTTGGTCCACTGGAGTCTAGATGGGATTCTGTCCATGCTGCAAGAAGTGAGGAAGAGCGATGGTGGCAGACACAAGGTATTGTTCAGCACAGGCAGTGGAGACCTCTGTGTCCTGTGCCTTTGCAGTGAGTAAATGTGGGCGCTGTCCTCAACAGTCTGAGCGAACATAGCTGTGTGCTGAGCAGCAATGAAGCCCAGGCATCATATATTCCTTGATTCTAGCTTGCACTGACAGAGCTATGCAGAGTGATGGATGCTGCTGATGTGGGCTGAGATTCACAGCATTGGTAAATGAGGAAGTCTGGAAAAGCGCAGCAAAATCATTGTGGAGGATTTAATGTTTTAGTGTTGTAAAGAATTCATCTGGTTGCACTTGGACAGCAGATGAATTCTACTGAGCTCACTGTAGTAATAAAAGTGCCTCAGGAGAAGGGCAGGAGAATCCAAATTGTTGGAACTATCGTCCTGGGGATATATCATACAGACACCATTGAGGAGGTGTTACCGCAGTACAGGACTTCTGCAGAAGTCAGGCTGGAGAAGAGGTGACCTACTGGTGGTGACAGCAAGAGTTCTAAGTTGAGAATGGCTGCCAGCCTCCATATGTGATGCTTGATCTGTGCTGGAAGGAAATTAAGATATCTAGGGTGGGAAGAAGCCGTTGTGTACTTTCTCTGGGTCCTCAAACTGGCTAGGATTTCCTACCAAGTCTCAGTCATGGAGGCTTGTCTTCCATGCAGGTGCATGAGAAACAAGAGGGCTTGCAGACTGTAGCATACTGAATTGCCAAAGTTTTTAAAGATGGATAAACCAGCAAAATAGGGCAGCTTGTGATATGAGAAACATGCATAAGAAACAATGAAATTCAGCCTCGTGTGTAAGCAAGCATATTGGGTGGAAGTAAACCAAAGCAGACATTTAACTGGGGCAGGACACCTGGCAAGCAACAGGCACGAAGGAGACTTAGGTGGCAGTGGAATGAATCTGCCTGTAGGTTACAGACTGCTTTGTAAAGCTGTGGTGCCTGCATTTAAAATGCTGTTTTACTTCGGTGCTTTTTCAGTGTCAGAATGACACAGACTAACTGGAAGGACTTTAGGTAAGAGAGCAATAAATGATTAAAAGACTGGAGGGAAGCCTGAAGAAAGAAGCAAGTAGAGATTAAGTTTGGCAAAGTGTAGACTATAGAAAGCTATAAATCTACACTCCTCTGAGAGTAATAGCAAGGAAGAGAGTACAGCATTGCTGCTGGGAGTGTGTGAGTGGATTCTTCTGGCTGTTGGGTATGGTGAAACTCTCTAGGCCTGGGTCTGCAGGGCTCTGCCTAAACAAGTCTAACCAGCGGCAAAGCTCAGGGGATACCAGCTGCTAGAGAGTAAAATGATTCCACTGGTTTAACTTAGAATTAGGCTAGTTTGGAGCAAACTACAAACATTAAATCTGGAGAAGAATCATGTGGAGGGGATGAAGATGAAATAGGAAAACCCCCTAGAAACTGGGAAATCCAGGAGATGGACTGTAGCCTTTCTTTTTACTCTTCTGCATGGAGACATGGCAGATACAGCCCCTGCTACTATAGGAAATGTTTTGGGGTATAAGGGATGTTTTGGGGTTGGTTTTTGTTTTTTTTTAAGTGTTTTTGTTTGTTTTTTTATTTTGGTTTTGTTTTTTTACAAGCTGGCAAATAGACAGAGCTAGATTGAATGTACAGAGCTGCAGCTTCATTACTGAAATGTGCTGTGCTCCCGCAGATTGAATGGGCTTTTCCTTAGGAAAGTAATTAAGCAAAGAAACAGACTTGATAAAATGGCACTGATTTAAGTCTGCTTTTTAAAACTATTATGCTGCAGTAAATCTTGATTGAAATTAGCAATGTAAGTAATTCTGATGTTAAAACTTATTCTGCTGTGAAGGCTGTGCGTCTCGAGGCAGTCTAAGAGGTTTCCTCTGTTTTGTATGAAGTTTGCCACTAGTAATGTTTTTACTTGTTTCCTAACAAAACAAAGAAATTAGAAATCCAGATCCAGAGCAAACAAGCTTTCCTGCCAGCTCCAAAGACGTGTGTTGGCTGCACTGATGCCTGTCTAGGGTAGAGCCAAAGGCTGCCTGTGCCTTGCCTGGCGAATTCCTCAGGGCTCTGCCTGCACCCACCCGGCTGGCAGCCAGCTGCCTGCAGCCCCTGCCTCTCATGGAGCTGGGTGACAGCCACATCATGCCTCCTTCCTGCAAGGCATGGGGCTGGCAAGGTCCTGAACAATGGTACCCACATGGCAAAGGCACCCACGGCTTCAGTAGAAGGGAAAGCAAGTTCTCCTCCTCCATGATCTTCATTATAACCTATGGTGCTTTATTGTGTGCATGGATGGTGCTACCCTGCTCTTATTTATTATCTGATTGTAAAGAGAAACAAAACCAGTGCAATAATCTTTGGTGTGGTAATACTTAACAGGGCTTGAGTAATGCTGCCTCCCTGTAGACTCCTGCACAGCTCTCCAGAAGGATATGCTAAGCTCAGAGAACTCAACTCTCTCCTGCAGTCAAGGCTTTCCTAGGCTGGGATGGAGCTGGTGAAAGCAGGGCTTGAAGTGTGTTTTCTTACCAGAGGCATTGACCCTGGGCTGAGCTACCACACAAGATAAGGTTGAGTCAAAGCCTGTCCATTTTTTGAGCAACTGCAGCACTGCTCAGTCGGTCTGTCTGCCACAGCCCCTGTACTGTTGGCATCAGTAAACAATAAAGGGAAACAGAAGAAAAAAGCATCATTTTGGAAAATCTGAGAGAAGCTGTGTGAATCTGAACACCCACACCGAGCGCTGCGCAGCCTGAGATTCTGTACCTACCTTCTGTCAGCTGTATGTAGAAATGAGACTTAATATTGTGTATTTACCACTTCAACTAAAAGGCATGCAGTCCACTGCTACTTGGGTACTTGGCTGGGTGAAGAAGGAGCAGAATTACTGGCTTGGGTCAGTGTCCCTTTGCTGAGGCTGTGAAGGAGGTGCTGGTTATTCTAGTCTTGACCTATATAAACTGAAGTAGTATTACCGCTGCCCTAGGGTAGCAGCGATTTTGGGATTAATCTGATGGCAGTGTGAATGCAATGTTTAAAACTGATGGTACCTCAACACCCCCTCTCCTGGAAAGGCTTCCCAGAGTGTCACAAACTAATATGCCCCCTCTTCAGACCATAAAATGGGGCTGCCCTGAAAATGCTGCATAGTTTTAATGCTATTAGCCACTGGGGACTAATGTTCTGTGTGTTTTGGGTCTGGAGGGAGCTTGGTAGGAAACCACCTCTAGGTGACCCATGGATGTCTTCTGTGTCTGTGATGAGTGACAGGGTAAGAGTGAAGGAAAGGGCACCTTGAGCACATTGGGACACAGCTGCTGTAAATCTCGAGCACCTCAGCATATTTGTGGAAAGATTGGCAAAATCTGAAGAACATTATTTGCTGCTAGTGATTCACAAGAGAGTCATTGCTTCTGAGTTAGGTTGAATCAGATCCTCATGACTTATAAACCAGCACAACTCTTGGCTATAACACAACATGCGGATCCAGTAGTCCACGAAGTTCACTTGTCTTTTACACATAGAGGAGAACTCCATTGTCCTTTTCTGAAAATTGCTTGTTTTTCTGGCCTCCAGATCTAACACTTCTCCACTTTTCTTTGCTTATTTTGAAATACCAGTCGCAGTAATGATTTTGCACATAGAGATTCAACAATTTGGGATCTTGCAGAACTGTGTTTCATTTATGCTGATAAATGCTACCTCATCAATGTCTTGGGTCAGAAGAGTTTATGTTGCTGGTTTTTCCCCACTTTTTAAGACAAGTAGCATATGTGTGGTATACTGGATGTACTCCTGCTGTTTGTTCATACATTTTCTTCACATTCCTCAAAAATGGAGCAGTTACATGACCTCAGGATGTTATTTCACCCAGAAAGACTCAGCCGAGACTTGCAAGTATGTATTGCTATTTGGCAAGCTCTGACTTGTTTAGTGGGTGTAAAAAGTTCAAACTGATGAAACTGCCAGGAATAAACTCAAGAGCTTGAACATTTTTGTTTACTGTAACTTCCCATGTTGGGATCAGCTTTGTTCAATTTGGTTTGCTGCATATTGCCAAGGAGAAATCTAGGGATGTTGGAGCGTGTGTGCAATGTGTATTTGGAGGAGTTGTGTTCCAGAAAGGTTAGGTATTTATAACAGATGTGTGTGTTTCAGAGCATAAAAGATTAGCATTATTTTCATTTACTTTCTTCAGTGGAAGCAGAATAACAAAGGAAGATAATGTTGGCATAGACCAGAAGTGGACAGGGTTGTTTCACATCAACTGGATTTACTGCCTAAACAAACATTTGGAATGAAAAAAACCTTGTGCCTTTTGGAACAGTGTCTGTTCAGGCCAATTTTGGATTTGCAAGGTGATTGAGGGGAAGCAGGAAGAAATGGTTGTGTACTTGATTTTACAGTGGCTTCTACAGTTATTGGAGAGCACAGGAAAAAAACTTCAATCAAAAGTGTAGGAATTTTGCCCAAAGCAAGTCCCACAGGAAATATTCCATGTGTGTAGAGGCATAGATGTTCATGCCTTGATCCAATAAACTAAGCATGTGCAGAGTTTCAAAACTGTTGTAGAGTGTTTTAAAATCATGTGTATGCTGAAGGAATCTGCTGGACGGGGCATTTCTGCAAACACAGAGTATTGATGGAGGCTGCATGGAGTGCAGCCCACCCACGGCTCTGCATTTGTGTAAAGGGAACCACAATCCAAATCCTTGCATGTGTGGGTGCAGACCCCCCAAAAGTCTGAAGAAAAGGCTCTCTAATGAAAACAAGCTTGCCATGACATTTGCAGGATCCCAGTATACTGCACACAGCCAGGGCTGTTCACCGTGGCTGAATGCTCTGGAGCTGTTGGAGGCTGTCTCCTTGGAGAACAGCTCCAAGGCTCGCTCAAGGATTAGCCCTTTCTGTCCTTCAGCTAGGGCTGTTAGTATTAAAAATCACAGCAAATCTCTTGCTCACAGTGCTAGCTTGGAAAGGATAATTTATTAGCACTCATTATTCTTTAATAAAGGGAATGTATTAGTTCACACTCTGAATTTGAATAATTCAAATTCTGCTTGTTGCTGAGATATTTCTTATGATGTAGGTTTGTTTTAATTAGTGGTATTAAGTCAGAGCTCAATGGCCTGAAGGCAGGAGCAGTTACCGCATGTATTTGTTGCTTTGGAAATGTCAAGCAGAAATGATGGCTGTTTAACTTCATGAGTGTGGTTTGGGGTTTTTTTCTCTTCCTGAAGCAGTAAGATTTTGTAGTTGTTATAGGAATTCATAGGGATGCATATGATTTCCTGTGAGTCTCTTAAAATAGTGTAGTCACCAGGGGTTTTTATGTAGGCACTTCTTCCCTTATAGGGGATGTACCTTTTAAGTGTAATATTCAAGTTATCATTAACAGGCTACAGGGAAATGAGTACTGATGCATTATTAAAAGGAACATAAGCATTTGTTTTGGGTGAACATATAATTAGTTAACTGCAAGCCATTGCTTCAGTTACTTAGTGCTGGAAAAGGTAATAAAGATGCTCATTAGCATTGAACTTTTAAAAAGATTTAAGTGGCTGAAATTTATGTCTCTGGGATGGTTTACAGAGATGTTCTTCCTTGTTTGAGCCTAGAGAAAAAGCTATGCTGGGGGGTAGTAAAGCTGTTCCAAACACCACAGCTTAGGGGTCAGGATAACTCCCTCCACAAGACAGCTATGAAATGTAAAATTACTGTTTCAAAAGGAAATGTGATTTCCATCACATAAAGGATTGGTGCTAAGTAAAACCACACAGGAGCCTTTACTCCCTCAGCTAACTATAACTCAGCAAACAAAAGTCCCTTTTCATCCAAGACAGTGCTATGGGTAGATGTTCCTTTGTTAATATTATGGTTAAAATTAAATCCTATGTCTTGGAGAAATCTCAGTTTTGTAGAATAAGGCTTAATTTTTCTAGCCTAGCTTGCAGCTCCAAACCTGGCTACTGCACAGTGACAGAGTAGATGCTTCAAGGTGGAATAAGGTGCAGCTGAACCCACGGGAGGGCTGTGGTTGTGTTGCTGAAGCTGTGCAGGGAGCTGCAGTGCTGCACTGCAGGAGAGCTGGTGGCTCATGGTTGCTTGGCCTCTGAGTGCTCCCTGCTCTGTTAGGCAGCAAAAATCCAGGTGAAGAAAAGCTGACAGAGGATCCGAATGGGTTTCAGCACAGAGGGTGATGTGTTAGCTGTGTTTTTAGTCCCAAAATTAGCATGAAAGAGAGTAATGCAAGGCAATGAAATATTTTTTTCCCTAACTGCATAGGTTTGAGAAGGCATTTGACAGTTTCTATTGCAATTTGCTCTGGCACATTTCAATGTGTTAGGGTATGCCAAGAAAAAATAATTAACAACACTGAGGCTTCATATCAGGTTGTAACTTCCCCATTTAAATAAGTCACTCAAATCTGTGTTTACTTTAACATAAACACTGGTGTCAAAAAATAAAAGAAGCAGCCTCCCTTCACCCTCCTGTTTACTACTGCTCTTGACTCTATTGTTGAAAATCCTAGACAGACACAGCACATTTGTCACATAGCTTAAAAATGGTGCTAGAAGATATCTGTTTTGCTGATGGCACAGGCCTCTTATGTGGCGACTCAACCAGCGTGAAAGACACATGCTTTCCAGTGGGAATGGGGAAGAGCAACAACTCCTAGAGGTTAAAAGAAGTGTAAGGTAGGACATGTTTCTGTCTTCTTGCAGCATTGGTATTCTCTAAGCTAAACGTTGTGTCGTCCCCATTGTGTTTGATATCTTCTGTGAATGCGTCTGATCACTTCTCAATCCTTTTATGCTTGGTGATCTAAAGCACCCAGGCAGTGTTACTGAAAAGCAGGGAGAGAGGAGCTGACTCTCATGCTTTCCAAAGGACTTTTCAACAACAGGAGGTAGTCATAAGAAATAATACCGCTGACTGGCACTTACTGATTGGGCAGCAATCCATCTGTGATCGTGTTTTCATTCTAAGATATGAATGAGTGAAAAATGAAAGTCTTCCAAAAGGAGGAGGTAATGCTTAGATCTGTCAGAGCTGAGACCTCAGATATGCAAGGTAAAAGGTGAATTGGCTTATGTTTTTGGAAAGAACAATGTTTCTAGGATGCTTGGTTAAAAGGCAGAATGTTATCTTGATAATAATCCTTCACACTTCCAAGGGTAGTCTACTCTTAAAAACAAAGGGCACTGGATGAGATTTTAGGAAAATGCTTTTTTCCACACATACCCCCCCCCAACAGAACAGCTCAGCAGTGGTGAGGTATAGTAGGTACAGAAAGGTTTCTTCTGGAAGCTGATGGTGCTTGCTTTTAGCTTTCTTGAACTTCTTTGAAAAAGACATAAGTTACAAATGTTTTCAGGAAGTTAAAGGATCTTTAAACCCAATGTATACTGAGTGAATTTCATGCTGAAGCACAGAGCTACTGTGATGCTGCCTGGAGTGCAAACAGCTCATTCAATTTAAGAAGCGTTAGGTATGTGTATGTATGTGTGTGTGTGTATATATATGTATGTATATAACTGTCTTGTTCATAGGATTTTCCCCATAACCTCTTGGCTATGGAAACCTGATTACTGAGAAGTCTTTTTCTGCATGTTTTCAGCTATTTTTAAACAGTTAAGCAACTGCATCCAAGTAGTTCTGTTTGTGGAAAAGTTTGCACAAGTGAAGCCATTGCTGTTGTTATATGGTGAATCCAGTACAGGGCTAAACTTAAAAATGGGTTCTCTGTCCCTGCAGCCCCCAACATTGCCTTACGGTGACTGCACAGGAGTTGCAGAGTGTGGAGTGGAGGTGTCTGCTCCTCACTGTGCCAGGCCTGAGGTGTACTCATGCACTGAAAACCAAAATGCACTCCTACCCCCCTGCCCCAGGGATCAAGTCCAGGTCTCCTGGAGTACCCCATGTCCTACTGGCTGGACTGCATTCCCTGGATTTGGTGGGGTTAGCAAGCCTTCCTCTCTCTAATGCCGCGTGCTGTTCAGTGGGCCCTCTGGGAGATGAGTGAAAAGAACAATTTAGGCTTCAATAATGACTAAGAGACCTGCTGTCAGTGCTATTGCTTGCGGGATTAAAAAGCAAATTAATAAATACAATAGCAAGTCTGATGTGATCGCCAAATGTATTCTGCCCAGTTTATCTGGCAAAGTATTTGAACTATTTGTTTAGTTATTCTTCCTTAACAGTTATTTATGGCATACCGCATAATGCCATAATAAAGGCAAGCTCACTCTTTCTTTGTCTGCTTTATTGAAGCTATCAGACTGTAAGAGCTTATCAAAGCTGTGAATGCAGCAAAGTGTCTGCTAGCTCCATTTAGATGAATGCCAGAACAGAAAACCCTGCAGAACAAGGTCTCTGAGAGGTATTTTGGGGTCTTCTCCTTCCCCTAGTTCAGCCTTGCCCCATATCATTCCCTTGCTCCATGGCTGAGAGTTGCCTCTCCTTCCTGCCAGCGGAGGGCTGTGCCGGCAGCCCACCTCTCTGTGGCCTATGTGGGAGGCCCATCACAGAGAGCTGGGTACCCTGATAACCAGCTCAAAGTGGTAGCATGAGTTTAGCACTGTGCCATGTGGACTGGCTTGAGACTCTTAGTTTCAGCATGCCCTGTAGACTTTATCTGTGAGTGCCTCTTAACAAGCAAAGCATGGGTTAATGCAATAGCTATTACTGAAATTCATGTCATGATCTTGCTGAGGTTCTCCAAGCATATACAGGTACTTGGCTATTCCTGCTCAAGAGCTTACTACTTTGTTCTTCTTTAAGCATTTATTATATGAAACACGGAGAAAGATGCTTACCTGAGTAGTGGTTTTCTGAACAGTGTTTGAATTGAAATGCCCTGAAGGCAAAACAATAAAGTTTGAAGAAGAAAATCCAGGTCAGCATATGTGCGCTGAATGCATCGCTAGAGCAGATTGGGCTCTTGTATGGTACACTCGACACTGTAAGCATAGACTATTCATGCAGTGCTGTTTCTGTATTTTAAAAAAGGGAAAAAAGAAAAAAGAATGCTGCAGTAGTGCCATAAATAACTTTGTATTTGTATTTGTATTGACAGTATTTAAAAGTGCATTTGAAACTGAGCCTAACTGTTCACATTTTTGTTACTTTCTGATTTGTGGTCCTGACAGGTACTTGTTGATTTCTTCTCGGTGCTCCCAGTGATTTTGATTTATGCATGAAACTGCAATTAAATACTTATGGTAGCGCTCACAGGGCAGAGCTTGGCTTACAGGAGAAGTGTAAAAATTAGCTCCATTTTATTTTTAAAGGCTTTCAGGTTCATTTCAAGTCTCAAGTGTTAACCATGGAATGCAGCCATTGAAATAAAGAAAAACAGTTTCTTCTGGCTTTGCCTTTACCCTACACATTTTACTTGTAGACTCTCTAAATAATTATTTATCCACTTGATGTGTGGTATCTCATTCCAGTGACATTGTTTAAAGATGTGAATTCTTGTTTATGGCATATTTCATTCTGACAGGACCTTACAGAGACTTCTGTAGATATTCATCAGAAAATATTGACGTATAGAAGTGAAACAGCTTCTGTCAGCAGTTCTTTGCCCCACTGAGTATTATGTGTTGTTCTAATTGTTCCTTGCTTATAAAGTTGCATGCTCTACTGTATCAGAAGCATGATGCATTTCTGGGATCTGTGGTTTGTGGCTGTTGCCCTGACAATAGGGTTTTTCATCATTCTCTTTTTGTCACATTCCAGCAGGCTGGGTTGTAAAGTATGAACTGGGGAGGAGAGGTTCTCCCCACCCATGTGGGCCCTTCCTTTTTTCCTTACCTCCTGGGAAGATGACCCTATTGCCTCTGGTGCACTAAGAGCTAATGACAGGCCCTGATGCTGACAGAAGCAGCATGATTCCCAGACTGCAGTGCCAGCTGCTTTGGAGTTGGGAAAAGATCCAATTGCTCAGAGCAGCCTGTTTTGCAACAGCAGCAGTAGTATGGGATTGTTTTGGGGTCTATATGCAATGGAGGCTCTACTATGCTATTGGGTTAATCTTAAACGTCTAGAGATAAGAGGGACAACATGTCGATTCCCATCTCTGGCTTGTCAGCAGCTGTTTGAATGTGGCAGGTGGTCTTAAGATAACCGGACATGGATAAAATTCAGTTTTCCACATTTCAGTTTCTAATTTGGAGCACCCCAGAACTGCAGGTTGCTTATTCAACATGCAGCCTTCTGCAGAGGCAGACTGGCTCTCCGATTCCTCCTAGATGCACATGGAACCAGCATTGGAAACCAGCATCCAAAGCAAGAAGTTATCAGGCTGGCATGCTGACATGCCGTGCTCCTCTGTTGATGATGACTGTGGCTGAAGGGTTACTAAGTTAATGAAAAGCTGCCCAAGAATTAGCTGAGATTCAGGGGACCATGTTCGTTAAAGTTATTTGTGTGATCAGAAGTTTCCTGGCACACAGGTTGGATTCCTGCATTGTGTAGTGTCTATCACAGGGTAGTAGGCAAGAGACCTTCTTCACAGAGAAGCAGGGAAAGGGAAGGTTGCACACAGCCATCTCAGTAGGGTTGTCAGATGGCAAGGTGATGACAAATTATGTTTTGTTACCTTGTGGTGACTCATGTCACGCATATCACATCATACCGCAATAGTGAAGGGCACAGAGGGGCATGCTGTACATCACTGCTTTGCCTTGTGTTACTGAACTGGATGTGAGTTCACCTTTGGTAGTCCAAAAGGTTCTGTAAAAAGGGGTCAAAAATGTTCCCTTTATTTGAGGGTGGTGGGATCAGCTCTGTAGCTTGATACATGTTTGGTAACTGTGAGATGATGATGTAGCTTATGGGTAAGAAACAGAGGTTACAAATGGGGATGTCTGAATTGCAAGTGGTTGTGATTGTAGATTTTGTGTACCCCTAAACTGTCACCTCTACTGACTTTCATATTTTTCCAAGAGATGACATCATTTTATAATGCATCTTACTGCCAAGTGAAACAGTTGAGACTAATGAAATGATTGCATAATGCCATTGAGAATGTGCTGCACATACTTGGAAGACATGCCAAAAAATGAGCAGTCCATTGTGACTAACTCGTGGAGCAAGAGCATTGGTTATTTAAAGCAAAACAACAAACCCACAAAACAAAAAGAAAGCAACCCCACAGAACTTCCTTTGAGTTAATAAAAATACACACAAAAGAATATGGAATCCAAACAACTAAAAGCTTAAGTGGGCTTTTGACAGCTGTAAAACTCCAGCAGCCTGCAGGAGGATAGAGTAATTGGAAAAGCGATGGTTTTAGCTCTGCTGAGAAGGGCATATACAAGTTTAGGCTTAAATCTATTTGAAAACATGCATGATTGCCATGGTATTGGTTTCGAGGTGCAGATGAGATTGTATCTTCCTCATCTTCAACTAACTTTAACCGCAAACAACACACTTGAACAAGAGCTTCTGTTTCCTACCAGAACCCAGGTGCTTCTATGAAGATGAATTTAGATCACATGTCAGCTTGTGTTTGGAAGAGCAGCAGTGCTGAGTGCTTCTGGAGCAAGACAGAAGGGCAGAACCTGCAAGCAAATGATTGCTGAAGAGGAGTGGGTTTTGCTTTGCCACGTTGCAGTGCTGTGTGTTTCAGCTTGCTTTGTGAACAGACAGAAGCACTGCCTCAGGCTTACATTTGTCAGTGTGGGGTTTATCCTCTAGCAGAGCTATGGGAAAGTTTAAAGGAGTTCACAAAGTGTTTAAATGGATGAGGACAGAGCAGATTGTTGTTAATTGGCTTCATCTGCTCCTTCTGGTCGGAGCTGGGGAGAACCTGCTCATAATTACAGGTGGCTTCTAGTTCCCTGCTCTGGAGGAACTGAGCTGCTGCCAGCTCTTCTGAGCCAAGGGAAAGGAAGAAGTGGTTGCACAGGGCAAGGAAGTGGCTCAGGGACAGAAGAGCATGTGATCACACAGTTATTTGAAGTGATGTTTGGTGTTGGGACAGATATTTACAACAACCATTGGATTGTAAGGCTTTTTTTGGGCTTGCCTCAGTAGTTGCATTTATGCCTAGGCGCAAAGGTCTATGTGCTTGGTTTGGTTCCTTCCTTTTAAAAGCTGTTCTTACTCCCTGTCAGTAAGCTTGTCTGACAAGATAAACAGATAGTAGGTGGAATGAATTTATGGGTGGTTTACTGAGCATCTGAAGAGAGTAACTAGTCATGAGATCATTAGTAATTATACTGGCTTTGCTGAAATAATTCCTTTCCAAGTTAGCTACTACCAGCAGCCATAAATTGTTAGATTGAATCTTGTGATTCAGATAAGTGTGGATTAGAAAAAGTTAATATTCCAGGGAAAAGATGGAACAACTGTATTTATATGGAAATGGCAACTTTTCATTTGATCCATTTCACTGTTACAGCATAAGCCGACAAATGTAGTTTTCATATGTTTGTAGAAGAAAATGACCGTAACAGATGCTGTTAACTCTGAGAAAGCTATATGATCAATAGAGCTATGTGAGAGGATTGAGATGATTAGGACATGTGATTCATTTCAACAGTGATAACGCATTTCTCCATCCTGTTTTGGTGTGATTAATCCAAAGCAATATCCAGTAACAACTAAAATATATAGCACAGCTAATGTGGGAATTCTGTGTGAGTTAAGCTGTATAGCTCCATTGGTTTTTCCTGGGGATATGCCAACTTTCTGTACTCGAGTATGTGGCCAGTGATTTTCTCAGAAACAAAATAGAGCTCCCTAAAGACGACTTCTGTGAAGAAAGCACATATTCTGTACTAATTTTGGTCTGGAAAGGTGCTACAAGGTAACCATGGAAAACAGCCCGGATATTTGTTGAAACAGTCCAGCTACTAGTTCAAAAAACTTTTGTTTGAAATTACATTATCGTTTACTTAAACTGATAAATGAGTCTTGGCAAGAGGAGACATTGGGGGCTGTACTTAGAGACATGCAAATGGTTCTTGTTTTCAGCAGAGCCGCAACCGGCAAGGCAAGAATAGCGTGGTGCTCCCTGCGGTTAACACAAAGCGTTACTGGCATTGAGCAGTCTTTCATGACCTTGTTAATCAGGAAAAATGAAAATGTGACAGAGAGATCATACTAGCCTCATACTGACCTGGCAGAATGAGACATGCTGAATTAGTACTCAAATTTGGGGAGTATTTTGTGACATTACTGCTGGAATTGTCCTTTGCAGGGTTTGTAATTTCTCTTATTGGTTTAGTGTCTTTTTTGGCTTAGAGAGCACTTTTAACCCTCTAAACAAGGTCACTTTAACTACATGAACAATAGCACTCATTGTCATCAGGAGGATTTATGTGCACAGTCAGTATAAAAGTTTACAGTTTAGAGTCTTTCCCATACACAAAGTAAGTTTTAACCAACTTAATAAGGAAAGAATCCCCAGCCCAGTGGAAAGTAGTAAAAGTTATCACTGTCTCCCAATGTAGTTACACTGTGAACTGAGTTCAGAAAAACTCTGTACCAGAAGGCCTCCTTTTGCCAACAGTATGAGCCAGGTTTTAAGCAATATGCGCTATTTGGGAAGAAGGCTCTGGGCTATTTCACCAGCAACACTAAGGAAATTTGGCTTACCTATAGAAAATTACCTGTAAAAATCATTAGCTCCCAGTGGTGCGCTGCCTGGAGGGACAGGGATGTGACGAGGGAGGCAGATCCAGAGGCATCGTGTCCGCCCGGAAGGCCGGGGTAGGGAATGGGGGAGTGCAGGCACCTTTCATGAGCCCAAGTTTCCTACTGCTGGGCTGGGGTTGAGGAAGGGCATAGCCCGGCAATGGCTTAACAGTTAGCTCCAATGAGCTAGGGGTGACATCTATCTCCTCACTCTTCACACAGGCCAGGGGGCAGTTTTGTGCCTTAAGTGCAGGAGCTTCAAAGCAGCTGTTAACAGGCGCTCGAATGATCTATAACCTAATAACATTAACAGACTGGAGAACCCCTCCTTTCAAAAACATGGAAAAAATTGCATTAAGGAGCTATGTCTCAGAAATGAGTGTTAAATGACACTTAATACATAGAGCCAGATGAGAGCTGGGTGAGAAGAAGGAAGAGATGCTCAGAAAGGAGGATCTTGGCAGGGGGAAATAAAATCAACAGGCCTCAGAGTCATGGAATAATGTATAGCTGTGTAGCAGCGAGACAGTTTCTTGGCTCTGAGCTTGGAGGGGAAGTCTGGAGAAGATCAGGGAGCAATAAACAGGAACAGTTTATAAAGGACATATTCTGCCAGGCAGATTTGATCAAAACTTTAGGTCAAATTACACAAGTAGATGATGAAGTACTTGCTCTGTCTTAGGAAAGGATGCAAGTGCATTGTAATGAAGGGATAGCCTTGCAGGAGCTTCTTGCCATAGCCTTCAGGTTGGGTTGTATGTGGGTATGTATTACCCCGAGCTGTGAGGTGAATGGGGCCAAGGGGCAGCTCAGGGAAAGGAGTGGGGAAGAGCAATAAGCAGGACTGGGAGGAGTATTCCAGGAATCAGGTTTTGCATAAGGGGTCAGCTGGGGAAAATAAAAGCTGATTCGGTACTGAGGCTGTCAGACGTGTAGACTGAGGATCCTCCTTCCCAAAGTGACCAGCCTGCGTTGTGTGCCAAGTCCTGACCTGGACTAATGGTGGTTTCATAAAATGCCATGTGCTGTTTAACACTGTCACCCTGTGAAGGCAGAGGTGACCTGCAGAGGTCCTTAAACTCAGCAGTGGAATTAATTTGCTCACACTGCTTGGCAAGTCAGAGGAATAATGTAAATGGGAGAAAGTTTCTGGAGGACTTAAAAATACACTCAAGAAATAAAATGAGATTCAAAGTGGAAAAATAGAAGCTGGCACATTCTGGGGGGAAATAATCCAAAATGCAGATATTCCGTGAAGGCAAAAGAGCCTTGGAAAGCAGCAGTGCTGGAAAGGCCCTGGAGTTGATCATGGAGATTAATAGGAGTTTGTTGTGTGACAGGAAAGACAAGCCAGCATCGCTGTCACATTGCCTGCCGGACTCTGGATGACTCTGCTGTAAGCTGGACACCTTGCCCAAGGTTAGCAAAGAAGGATGATTTTTAAAATCAGGATTTTGCATATTTGAAACTGGTTTGTAATGAGTAGGCTGTTGGTAGGGAAGTTCTGTTGGCTCTGTTGGAAACACGTTTTGTTAAAAAGTTGGTGTGTTTTGTGGCTGTATTTATTTTTGGTTTTTAGTGACAGCTTCCAGGCTGTAGAATCAGAATGTCAGGAGTGGAAGAGTAAGCTTTTGCCTTAAAACTAGCCTAATTGAGGCAACTGAAATACAGTCTTAAGGCAACTCTTTTGGTACTGTGGTTGGCGAGTGGCAGTCCAACCTCAGCATTCTTAAGTAGGCTGGTATGTGTGAGGAGCTGTGTGGGTAAGGGTCTCTAAAGTTCAGCTGCTGATCCATTTGCAGACTAAGTAAAGAACACTTTCTAAGTTCTTATTTTTATAACAGATCTTATTTCTTTTGGAGACATGTCTGGTGTACAGTGTGTGCTGTCTTTGAGGAAAGGGCCTCAGCTATGTTAAGCATAGCAAAATAAATAGTGGGTACTTAGTGTTTTTGCATCCAAATTGCATATTATGTGGTTAGTGTGAAACAGGCATTAAACTAAAAGCATCAAGTAGTTAAAAACTTCAGAAGTTTCCGCTTGAAAGACTCTTGTTATTTTTAAAGCTGTAGCAATTCTAATTAGCTGACTTGTCCTTCACAGAGAAGAATATATCCAAAGGGCATGGCTGCAATCCAGCTGTAATTGCAAATGTTTCTTATATTCAGCAATCACAACTGTTGCCATTGGGAAGCAGAGAATGCTTTCACCGTTCAGGGAAGGATAATTTCAGTGAACCTAGCCCGCTAATGAACACCTCTCCATGTAAGTAATTTTACTACCCAGTGTTAAGTAATCTGTGCACATGCATTTCCAAGGGTCGGGCACTTAGCAGCAGGAGGCAGGGGTGGTACTGACCTTCCCCCAGCATCTCTGTGCAGAAAACGGTCTTCTGCCTCAGTGGTCCCCCAAATTCTAGTTAAGTTTGTGAAGAAAGACACATCATCGAACAACAAATATTGTACTTTATTTTTATGGTGTTTGGGGGTATTCCCATTGTAGTGGATTTCCTTCTCAACATACTGGTATGATTGTTTCAGCTTTGCAGTTGATAGTGATGGGGGTTTCTGTTCAGCAGCCCAAGTCAAATATTTGCACCAGTAACTGCCTGCTGTTCTTTCTGCTGGGAGAGTGGAGGGTCTTCCACATGCAAATTGGGGAATGCCACAGCTGGGTACAACAGCCTCAGAGAGGCTGCTCTTGCTGAGCACAATCATTTAGGAATAGAGAGGGATAGATAATCTGCACTTTTTTCCACCCCTGTTGCTTTCTCACAGGAAAGAATCTGTCTCCTGCCCAGGATCTGCTTTTGGAAATGAAGTGGTTCAGCACAAGCAGGATAATCTCTGCATTTTTTTGGATTGTCACTTAGAACAGTTTCATCACGTTCCAGCAGCTTTTATGAGTGTGCGTACAGCTGGAGAGCGTTTTCAGAGGAACATGATGCAAACATGCAACTCAAGGTGTAAAACATCTTCAAGCTAAACTTTTAGACATGGCAATAGAAGAATGTAGTTTTTGGAGGGCTAAACGTGGCTTGAGGACACAGGACAGGAAAGTCTATTATCAGTACGAACAGGCATCTAAGTTTAGAAACCCAAACTGATGCTCTGCAATATAGCAGGATGAGGGTTGCTGTGTACCGAGGCAGGTGTTTCAACTACTTTAACTTTGTACTTGGTGCTGAGAAGAAGGAAATTGCCTTAAACTATTGATGAAGGATGCTCTTGCCAGCCAGTGTGCTGATGCTGGAAATCTGTTGCAACTTTACTCCTAGTAGTGAAGTTGCAGACTTTGATAACTGTGGAACTGAACCATACCCACAGTGCAGGTACTGCTGCAGTGTATTTGCTGACTATCTATCTTGAACTGTATTAGAGAAAAGAGTTTGTGGAAATCACAGTATTAGGGCATCCAGAGCTCCCCTTGGTATCTGTGTATTTGGCACACACAGGTTTTGTAGTGACACCTCTGTTCCTAGAGGCCTGTAGCTCCTCTTGTTTTATACCCACAGATTTTAGATCCTAGTGTCTACCTAGGCACTAGAAAGGCTTCACCTTGGCATAGTTGGTGGACCCTATTGTGATTAGAAGAGGATAAATACAGGCAAAATATTTCAGGTTGGTACTAGTGATTAAGCTTAGTTCTGCAAGGCTTTTGAGCAAAGAAATTAATGATGATGGACTTGGTGAGTGCTACATGGAAAATGTTTATAATGTTGAGATGGAGACTGACAATTCCTATAAGTATCGGAATAATCCTACCCAAGGTAACTGAACAACTCAAACGCCTGCTAAGCAGCCTCTCAAAATATGGAGGAAATATCTCAGGTTTTTCGGGTTTATACTTCTAATAAAATCAAAGAGAATATCCCATATTTCTCTTTAATCCTCAAACCTCAGTCTGTGTTTTCCTACTCACATGTATTACAAGTGATTGTCATTTCAGGCAAATGTTTTACATCTGTTGTCTAGGGCTGATGGCTTAAACGGCATGAAATGGAAAAAGAATAATTCCATCTATTGACTGTGTGCAGCATTTTATCACACTCATTGGAACTGAATTCACCATCTGTGCCTTTTTGTCAGGGTCATTAATAGCTTTTCCTAGGCATTTATTTGTTAGAGGGCTCTATTTTCTCGGCAAGGTAAGTAACCTTAATACATGTGCCAATGTTCAATTTGAGCAAAATTATGGGGTAGTTGCTGCATTTTTTAAAAGGCAGGTTTACTTTTTGTTTCTAGTTCTGTCTTCGCGAAGAAGTTAAACTGATTTTGTGAATGAGTGACTCTCATCTCATCTAACCATCTTTTCTTTGCTTCTGTGCTATCTGAGAGGGATTATTCCCTTGTGCATTGCGAGGCTTTCTTTAATAGACTTTGTTAAAACCGGTAAACCAGAAATGTCACTTACAAGTTCTATTGTGGGCTAGAGACACCTTTAATTGGAGCACCATGCCTCATGTTTACATCAGAAATAGGATACAGCTCTCTTGTGGAGTACTAGAAAAGACAGCTTCAGATTGTGTTGTGCATTAATTTACCCCTGCTTGAATTTGGCAGTCTTAAAAAAGGCATCAGTTACTTTTGGTCCCTACCAAAATAGCTCCCTCCTAATGCTACCCCTACTGTGGGTAGCATTTAGCCCTAGCTGTACCTGTCAATGTTACAGTTTTCTCCTTCACTGCCTGCTTTAAAACTCTTCTTACTGTAATCTCTTTGATCGACTTCCCGCCGCCCCTTTCCCCCTCCTTCTCCCAGTTTTGGGACAGATCTGGATCTCCTTGAGGAGCAGATGCTTCTGATGAACTTCAGGAAAAAGAGTTTCTCTGGTCAGGCTCCTCCTCCCCAGCTCCAGCCAGACCTGGCTGCTGCTCTTGCTCATTAGAGCAAGGATGCAGACAGCAGCACATGCCTGTTGGTGGTAATTAGATAAAAGAAATGAGTACTGTGAATGCTGCAGCGAGAGGGGAGGTGCTTCCCAGACAGGTTGAAGAGGGATCATTCTGACTTTGAAGGGCTGTTGTTAGACTTCCCATAGCCCTGCTTTTCTGACTGCTTGGCTAATTAAGCAAATGCACCTTCTATGTTCTGTCCTTCTAGTTTCTTTCCGTCTCTTTCTGACTTTAACACGTCCTTCATTCTATTTTCACTTCACATGGCTCTACTAGTTGTTAGTTTTGGTTATTGGTAATCTGCACTCCTGTGTAGTGACAATCACTTGGAAACACTGATTTCTGCCTGGCTTTTATTTCTCAGAGTGTGGCCTCAGCTGCCTGGGGACACAGAGGATTAAGTGACCTTTACTGCAGCTTGGGCTGCAATAGCTGTGTATCAGAGTGGTTCAGCTGAAAGCTTGTGGGCTGGCCCTGGCTTTAGAGACAGGTTGTCTCTTCCTGTGACTGGAGGAGAGGTGGGAGATCACTGCACAGAGCAGCGTGGGGCAGAGAGCTAGGATAGTTGCTGGTTAAGAAGCAGCAGAGGATGAGCTGCTTTACAGTAGTTGCTGTGCTTGGCTCAGCTCAGGGAGGGCAGTGGGCCTGGGTATTCTCCTCTTTACATCCTCAGCCACAGAAAAGTCATCCTTGGATGTGGAGAGGCAGTGGACAAGTGAACCTGGGAAGGGGAAAATCATGATGACATCTTGTTTTCTAGGCCAGTGCTTTGAGTGACCTGGTAGCCTGAAAATAGACAGAGATAGTTCTAAATGGCAGGAAGACTGTTCCAGTAGAGATGCCACAAACACTGGGGAGTCTCGAAAGCATCCTCTTGTGCTTTATCCAAACTGACACTTAAGGTGCTGGCAGGCTTCAACCCTACTGTATTCCTATCTCAGGATGAGATATGAATAGCTTGCAGTGAAGATGCTTTATGTCTTGTGGGGTTTTTTTAACAATAAGCTCCAAGTAAGTGCTCCATTGTGTTTTAACACCCACAGTTTGAAAACTGTGAATATGGTGCAAACTCCTTTTATGTTTAGCAGAGTATTTGAAGCTTCTAGCCAGCTGGCTTTGTGTTTCGCTATTACTTTGTGAGGTTCTTGGCTGTCAAGTGGACATTATCAGCACCTATGTGTGATTGCAGTGTTTCATTCCAGGTGTGGCAAGCTCTCTTAGTAAGCATTTTTGCATGGTGTTCAATCTAGGCTACTCCTTTTGTGCTCTCTTGCTGTACAGGTTGGACATCTACACCATCAGTTTACTATTCCAGTAGCCAGAAGGAAATAGAGATACTTATTTATGAAGTTTAAGGGGGACAACACTTTTAAAGGGAGGGATAAACAGAAATCAAAAAGTCTGTACAGCAATCCTGTTACCTACTTTGCTATTTGGGTTGGCTCTCTGGGCTCCTCTCTCCTCGCAGCATGTTTGAGGCTTCCTGGTGGAGGCTTTTATGTTCTTTATTTTCATCCAGGCATTGTGCTTGCAGAAGACAGTCTGGATCAGGGGAGCCTTGGCTCCTTCCTAGGCTTCCAACCCAGCTGTGGGGTTTTCTTCAGATGCAAAACCTTCCCTCAGGAATGTCTTAATCCTGACTTTGATTGGGAAGATATTTTGGTGTCCCTCACATAGTTAATTGGTTGTCCTTCTTTGCTTTTGGAAATTATGAAGTCCCTCGGACATGCCTGGATGAGATAAGGGACTGCCTAGACAGTTAAATCGAGTCCATTCAGGGTTCAGCCAAGCAGAAGAGCCCTTCTTAGCAAATGAAGCAGAATGACAATAACTCTTTCTTTCCAGGCTGTACGGTGACCAACTCTCAGAGTATATTGAGTTTGTGTTATGAATCCTATAGCCTCTGTAAACACTTAACCTGCTAATGACATTTTAGGTAGTTCTGTAACTGAGCTGAACATCGGCAGCTTGCTTTGGGCTCTTATCTGGGGAAAAAACAATACAAATCAGTATGTTGTGAGCTCTCAGAAAATCAGTTACATCTTTCAAGGAGACTAATTTAGAAACACTGTCCGGTGATTGATTGGTCTGATGTATTTGATGTACAGTTCAGTAAAGAAAGATGCTAAGTAGGATGGCGTATCATTTACAGTGATAATAATAAACCAGGCCAGTGAATTTGTTTTATGCTCTAATGCTGTACTTGGTTTTCAATACCCTCCCCTCACGTTATTTCCTTACTTTCCACAATAAAGCACAAAGTGCTGGTTATCACAGAGGAGTTAGATCTTCCCACAGACTGGCTTAGGGGAATGTTTTAATACATCTATGGCTGTATCCTTGACTGGCTCTCCTGATGCTATCATTTGAAAGCAGATGACAGCTGCAGATAAAACGTATGACATAGCATATGATTCGCGTGGGAATGGAAGCAGAACCTCTGGGAAATGCACTCCCTCTTCAGAGAGAAACATCAACATGTACAGTTGGGTATGTCACTTAATGAGCTTCCTTGGTCTGCAGGTCAGACCTGACATTAACCAAAGTGACTTGGAATAATTTTGCTCAGATGGCTTAAAAGGTCACATGTAAATTGAGTTTTGTGGTTGCAGATGACTTTCTAATGGATTACGAGCTTTATCATGGAAGCATCGGGTACAATCAGTTTATACTTACAGGGGGCTCTGACTAAGACTGATTAGGTGAAATTAAAAAGAGCAGAAAGCCAGGTTGAATTTCTCTTAGGGTTCACGGGGCTTGTGTTTCTTCTTAGACACTGAGACCCCCTCAGTTTGGGGATTATCTCCCAAGCAAAATAATCACATTCCATCTAGGGGCATCTGAAACTAAACTGGATGAAGTACTAGGAAAAAACCTGTCACGAGCAATCCAGCACTAGTAGTAAAAAGGGCTGAATAACCTCAGACTGTTTGAAAAGGCCATGTTTACCATGTCAGCAGAGAGTACACTGCAAAGTCTGGCATATCATAATTATTTTGCTCCTAGTGTACAAAAATACTGCAATGCCTCAGATAGCTCCTGAGAAAAACTGATAATGGCAGTGCTACGTTTCTGTCCCTTGGGCTTCATATTAATGTAGAGGGAGACCATTCTCGCCCTGTATTTTTACCTTCCAGCTACCTCAGTGCTGAGATAGTCTAGCCAGTTGTACAGCTGAGGAGGACATGGGAGCTTGTTTTCTTTGAGCAGAAAACAGCACTCTTTTTCATGTTTGAAACCCATTTGACTAGGATATGCACAAATCTCTTCCTTCTTGCCACTAACAGAGTTAAGGGAAAAGAATTGTTTAGACAGACAAGTGCAGTATTAGAAGTGTAGCAAAGGACATGCAATAAAATTCTATGGAAGGGCTGCAGAGCTTGATGAATGGTCATAAACATTTTATGTGCGTGTTAATTCCACAGATGCTGCTGGCTGGTTAGCTGCTCACATGTTTGAAACTGGATGCTTGTGGAGGGAGTGATTGTGGTGCTGTGATGGATTTGCAGGCAGTTGTTTTATGAAAGCTCATATGTGGGAATGTGGCTGCTCTTGAGGATCCGGTTGATGTATTGTTATAGACCAGGGAATGAATGTAGCACCAACTTGAGTGGAGAACTGTGTTCTTGAAAGTCAAACCTGAGTCTGGTTCCCTTTGAAGCTGTTTTAAATTCGTATTTTCAGATTTCAGTGTTGACAGTCCTTGTTCAGTTGCCTTATTTGAGTCCGTAGATCCTTCTGGGTTGGCAGGCTATATAAAAACACAGATGTTCACTCAGAGTTTAGTCTGCAACTGCTGAAATAATCGCTCAATGTATGTATTTCCTGTATTTATTCAGATATGATATTTTTATTTACTCTTCCTGCAGCATATAGATGTGAATTAAAATGACTTCATAATTGGCTTACATTACTAGGCAGTGATGACATGTGGGAGCAGCTATATTTCAATCTAGAGAATATTTGGGTAGTGTCATTTTAGGAGCAAACATTTCTTATCTCTCTCTTTTGGAACAAAAGAGCTAACTCATGTTCATTTGAAAGAGATTTTCATTTGTAATGGTAGGTCATGTTGAGCAGTGTGACAGTGTGACTCAAGGTTTTATAAATGACATCTGTATGGCTGGCTTGTTTTGAGAAACAGTTTGAAAAATACTGTGGGCCAAAGCATATGTCTGGATTGCTTCTTTTCCCATCTTACGCAGAGGAGAGAGCTTGTTTCTGGAATGCCTTTAGTTGTAACTTAGAATCAAAAGTGCAAAAGGCTGCATGTTGTTTCTACATTGTAATGGGGGTGAGTATTGAGAAGTGTGAACCAGACCCTGAAAGCAAACTGTTTGTATAGAGGCTGATCATGGATGGTGAGCCTGCATTAAGAAACCCATTTGAACTTAGAGAATAATTGCAGGATAGTCAGTTAATGTTCCAGTCTTCCCACGTGGAATACTCATAGATCTGACTGCTGGATATTTACTGAAAGTATTGGGATAATAGAGCATAGTAAATGGGGAGATTAATTAGGCAGATGATCCAATGAAACTGTAAAAAAATTATGATGAGAAAAGCAAACATCTTTCTAATACGCTTTTCACACTCAATAGACACCTGCTTTTGACTCCCTGAACCACTGTTATCATAAAGCTGAGGAGCTGCAAAGCGCTGCCTGGGGCGTGGGGCGGGGAAGATGGTTGGCAATCTTTGGGTGAGCATCTTTGGAAGTAAAATAACTTTTTGCTTGAGTGTAGCTGTTCTTGGGTGAAAGAGCCCATCTGTGACAAAACATGGGGAATGTTCTTTGTTTTGGTTTTTTTCCCTGCCAGGTTCATTTAAGAGATGAATTCTCTGTAGCACAAGAATCAGACTGTTAAGCATTTGGTCATCAAGGACACAAAAACTTCTGTCCATGAAGATCTGTGTGATTCTGCCAAGCAGGTGTTCAGCATAAAAGCTTCATTTCTAGATACTTTGAAATTCACTACTCAGTAGTGTATGCGTAGTGGATGTAGTAGATGTCCAGCCATACCTAGGCATGAGCATGGAATAACATATATGAACCTGAGAGGTGCTTTAACCACTGGAGAGACATGCTGAGGGAGGACCCATCAATGACAGCTATAAGTAGGAGACTGGGAATGAAGTCCCAGCCTCTGGAGCTTGGGGAGCAGCAGCCTTGCCATCCCAGGGCAGAGCAGAGGTCTGGACACTTGGCATGCTGCTACATAGAGTAAGGGTCTTAAACTAACTGCTTTGCTTTGGGCTTTAGGTTAGGGTTGAAATGTAGAACAGTTTGGCATTTTCCTGTTGCATGTAACTCTTAAAAGCAGGCTCTAAAATCTTTTTACCATTTCCTTTTGAAAATAAAGGAGGCTGCGGCAGATAGAATACAGCAGTACCAGAGCTTCCTATAGGCAAATATGTTTGCCAGTCTGACCTTCAGTCACAGGATTCATTTATCACATTAGTGGGAGGGCTGGTTTCACGTCACCTTGTAGGATCCTTCAGACATTCATCTTACTGCAGGTAGTGCGAGCCATAATAAATGCTTCTGGATTACAGGTCCCATAATAATTGCTCATAATCTGCATATGGTGTGAAAGTCAAGATGCCTTCCTGAGCTGATAAGCAGTGGGGGAGAAAACAAAGCAGAGTAGCAAACCAAGGTTGAAGAGAGTCAGCAAGCACAGCCTGCAGACAGATCTGTGCAGGTGACTCCCCTGTTGGGCTGCATGTCACTTTGACCTGGTTTAGGGCTGGATCACAGCAGACCATGTGGAGAATTTATGACCATTTTCAGGTTATGGTGCTGCCCATCTCCTGCTGTAGAAGTCTCCTGTGTTAAAAAAAGAGACAACACGGAAATAGCAGGGACATTATAATTAAATCATTATAAAGATTGACAAGCAGACTTTCCATCAGTTAGGTGCCCTCTCTTACACACTTTAGCTTGTCCATCCATTACCTTGCATTAGTTGGTCCATGGTCTGTTAGACTGGGATGTGGGGAAATTGGAATCTATGTTTATTACACTGAAAACAGCTAAAATAGGCCAATAAGGTAGAGACTGACTCCAATAGAACCTTGAATTTTATATGATGTCAGCAGTGGAAAACAATTCCCCTTTAATTGCAGACTAAAGAAATGTTCTTATTTCTGTCTTTTGAATTATGTAAAATAATGTCCCAATTTTCCATGTCACAAATGTGACAAAGTGTGGGAACTTGGAATATTTTATGCATGTAACAAGATTGGTTGGGTTTACATGGAAAAAATATTCACCGTTTCTGCAGTGGCAGTTTATATTCCTGGAAGACTTCTGTTTAGATGAGGAGTCACAGTTTTCCTTGGAAGTGGAAGCAGGGTCTTGAACTGCTGGAATGTATTCTTTGTATTACTCTTATATTTGATTTCTGTGTAATACCACATTTAGGGATTTAGGTGCAATGTAGATCTAACAAGGGCTTCAGTCAGGATGTGGAGTCTAATCCATTAAGAGTTTCATATAAGGCTTCCATTATGTTCATGGTGTTTCCATATGTAACAAGCAGAGAGGAACGAGGAAGTAGGGATCTGGTCATTTGGCAGTTCAGTTCTATCCCCCTTGGGATGAGGCATTGAATCTTTGGGGAGCACTATTGTCAGCCGAGGCTGGAGGCAACATGGGGAATGGGTCTTGGTCCTTTTCTGCCCCATTCCTTCCTGGAAAACAGGACTTGGGAGTTTGGGCTTCTTGTGTGCCTCTTTGCCACGGCTGGGCTGGGGAGCTGAAGAGAAAAGGTGCCGAACGGATGGCTAACTTCACTACGAGCAAGGGTGAGGGAGACATTAATCCCAGTTTTAATTCTTGAAAGGAGGGATGTGCATCCAGGAACAAAAGCCTTCCTTGTACTGGTCCGAGGTGGTACCAGGCTGTCTCCTGTAGTGCATTTGCTAAGATTTTAAAGGCTGTTCTTTTCCTTCTAAAATTAAATTATCCAGAAAATCTTACGTGAGGAAGAGGGACCCAAACTGCCTTTGCAGGAATGACTCACTAACCAGTTTAAAGCCTAGCGCTCTGTGCTGTCTCTCAACAACTGGATTTAGTATTAACAGAGAGAGAAAATATGGTTTCTGATTTACTGTGTTTTCAGCTGAGACTGAGGAGTAATGGGGAGCTGATTTACAGTGATGAGATTTGAGGAGAACTCTTATACTCTGCAGAAGACAACCCTCTGTGTGCAGACTAGGTGCTGTGTGACTCGTGCTCGTTTGAGTGAGCAGCTGTAGCTGGGGATGGCATTTGTAAAGATATATGAAAAGTGAACTGTTGTTTCAAATTAAACTGGGGGGGGAAAGGGAGCGAATGGCTGATTAAAATGATAGCTTTAAAAAGCTGGTTTTGGGGAAACCAAATCCCCTTGAACTGGAATAAACACTGTTTTAGTAAAAAAATCATATTATAGTGGGGAAAAAAATGACTTGCCATATGTAATTGTCCAATTAAGTTTCCTCACTTCATAATTCTTTAAGATTGGTTGGCCCACTACGAAAACTCTTCTTCAATATTCTGTCTTTTGGGTAGGCTATTACATCTTTCAAATAAGGGAAATGGGCAATTTAAGGTAGAAGGAAGAGAAATAAATTAGTGGTGCGAATATATTAATCAGTCTCAGTACAGATGGCACAAAAAGGTATCATTAAATTGATCCCGATGAGTACAACAGTTCTGTTTTAGTGCATCTTTCAATATCTGGCAATGTTATGAGCACTGAGGCTGTATTTGCTCTCTAGTTGCTGGTGTTTATTCATCCATGTTGCTGCTGTTGGGTATATGAGGACTGTTGGGATACCTGCTGTTGCTGGAGGGCCTGGCTGTTGTTCAAGAGGGCACTCAGTATGTGGCTAAATTTCAGATGCCAAATTGGAATTTGGCACCTGGAATTTGGAATAGGCTTCCAAATTCCCCATGCTCCCCAACCCCAGTGTTTTAAGGTAAGCAGCAAGTGCTCAGATTTTGCTATTAAGACCACGGAACAAAATTAAAGGGCTTAAAACCAGCCCTTTTTTCCCCCTGATAATATGGTCATGAGCAGGGGAAACAAAGATGAGACTGGTTCAAAGAATTTACTGACCTCTGTCCTTATAAGCATGCAAGGCCGTGGTGTAACCTCTCTAAACAAGGTAACAGTCTAAACATCTGTTAGTATGGTTAAGAGGCGAATGTGGTGGAAGCATTTTGGAACTACAGTTGTGTGCTGGAGGTTTCCATCAGGATGTGGATAAAGGCAAACCTCATTTGAAACAAGTGTTACTTCCTCCTTCAATTCAAAAGTGCTGTCTGTTGCAAAAATGCTCTTTTCTCAAAAAAGTCTTTTCCTTTAATGTTAGAGCATCCCCTTTCTGTTCTTCCTCCTCCCCCTCTCTCCCCCCTTTAGCTGTGCAGTGGGTTGCACAGCTGGCCAAGCATAAGGAAGAACGAAAATAAGGACGATGCTTTCTGGTGGATTTATTTGTATACAAGTCCCAGTGGACCTAAGTATTAAATTGCTTCCCTGGTTTTTAAGTTGTCGTGAGTGTCCAGAAGACTGGGCACACGTCACAAAAGCTGGATTTAGGGGTTTTTTTAGTAGATAAAGTGGATTTTGGTCTTAAAGTGGATTTTAGTAGATGCTTGTAAATGACTGAACTTGAGATTCTGAAAAGCATAACATATTGAGGGGAAAAAAGCAAATGTTGGTCAAGTAGGAAATAACATTTAAAAATAAACCTTGGAGCTACCATTGAGACTAGGAGATACAAGTTGCCTCTACCTATTAGTTTTTAAACGTAGAAGTGTTTGAACAGATGATACGGAGTACTATTGGCTATAAAACCTGCCTGTCTTGTGAACAAGTGAAAGTCGATGTACCAGAACCCCGATAGTTAATACCCCTCTGAAAAGCATTTCTCTGCTAACCCTCCGTTGTAAGCTTTGGCTGTCTGCTGAACGTCAGGAGGAACAGACTGGTTGGAAAGAGGTCAAAGAGCTCACCTCACACTAACGTAGGTTATTACACTTTGATTTTTCACTTCTTGTTTTGTTTCCATTGATTGCAACTGCTCAGCTATTGTAGGGAGAGAGGGAAGTGTCTTCATCTCCGGTTGCTTACAGCTCCATTTAAAATGCAGTCACTGTTTATATGCATTCTAATACAAAGATGTCTCGGCTGAAAACTTGGCTGAAAGCAGTATGTTTGCATGCAGAACACTGGAGATGGGCCCTGAACCTTTAAATGTAAAGAACTACTCAGTATTTCTGGCATTTTTAAGGTTAATGAATTACCTTTGTCAGTGAGTGACTGTTTAGGATGCTGTGGAATTGCAGCTACATGGGAGGAATGGCATGTGTTAGGTAAGTGTGGGCGCCCTGGGGTTGCAATTTAGGTGTTTTAACTTCCTCCTTCAGCTATTGGAGAGGAGGAGGAAATGATCCCTTTTTTCTCTGCTTTTACTCGTTGACCTTGTAGCCTGCATCCATAGTCATTTATTGTGTGTTTGGGTTATTTCTAGCTCATTGTACAGTTACATAAATGCTTGTGCAGGAAGAGTGCAGGGGGTGGGAATAGGTTGCTAGAGGGCTGGAGGCAAAGCAGAGGTCCTCTCCTTCTCCCCCTCCTGGCAGCAGTGCCAACTTCAGTAAGAGTTGGTTTGAGCCCTAGAGTTTGGGAAAAGGTGCTACTCTTCCTGCTCTTCCTACATTTTCCTTTTGCAGTGTTTCATCTGCCCTCATCTACTGCATGGTGTTCTTGCAAGCAATGGGTTAAAGTTGATGTGTTCTCTGTTTATTTCTGTTTTCCCTTCCCCCTCCCCCGCTGGAACCTGACAGATCTGAATTGTAACCATCCCAATTTTAGTCTGTTGACAAGGTGACAAGCAGCACTGGAGGTACCAGACACACCAACCGTCTCTGGAAGGATCCCAGGATTCGTTAACATTTGGAAATTGCCTGCCTTTTGCCCACCAAAATTATTAACTCATGTTTTGTAGAGAGAGTTTAGATTCTGCTGAAATAAACAAAAAGATGCTGGCTTGCTAAAGGAAGCTTCCCAGGCATAGGTAATTGAGAAAGTGGTTTTTTTCCATGCTTAAGGAATGCTTCTATTCAAAGGGAACTTCCTTGAACACATGGCCTTTCTTTGTAGTCCACTTTGTGTATTTTTCCGTGTGAGATACATTTACAGTTTAATCTCAAACTGATGCTTGACAGAGTAAGTTACTGTAATTGAAATCACCTGTCAGTAACTTAAAGAAGACATTGCAGTCTTGTCTTTCTGGGCATCTTCATGAACTGAAGCATGAAAACATCATCTAGTGGTGTCTAAATATAGAAAATAACTTCTTTAGAACTGCAGATGCTGATATCCTCTGGAGATGTGCTTGGTTATTGTCAAGTTGTTCTACGCATGTACGAGCACATAGGCAACTTGGTTTCTGTATTGCATCTACAGTGTTCTCTCATACTCTAAGTTCAAGACAGAGGTGTGTACACGGAGGAAACTGGAAACAATGGTAGAGATATTTTTGCCTTCTTGTTGCAGAAAAAGTCTGATTTGGAGCAGGGAGAATGAAAAGACTTCCTGAAAAATCAACAGAGCAGGTAGCCTAGTGTGCTATATGTGGGAAGTTAAAGTGCTTTGAACACAGAAGGGGAAGTTTTAAATGCCTGGTGATGCCCAGACGGAAAGGAATTGGTCCCTCAGGTTTGCAAGTGGGTTAATGTCTTTGGGTATCAATTCAAAGAAGCTGGTCTGCCCTTTAAGAAATGGGGAATGAGCAGTGTGTTTGGTGGGACTGAGGATGGAGTATGTGAGAGGCAAGTGACCAGCCCAAGCTCCAGAAAAGCATTGTGTGGGTTCAGTGCCTCTGAGAATGAAGGTGGGTTTTGTGGTTGCCTTAATAACAAACTATAAAATAAGCCCTGCAGGCCATTGAAGGGTGGAAAACAGTTGTAAAGGATGTGCTAATCTTAATCTACAAATATATGCAAGAAAGTACATTCTATTCAAGCTTTAATTTTAAGACATGCTGATAAAAATGAAATAATTCATGAAATAATGTGGAAAATATTTCTGTCTGTAACTGAATCTTCTTTTTATTATGTGTGTGTTTCCATATGTGTGCATGACACATACCAGTATGATCTGTTTGCATGTATGCCTCATGCTGTTAAAAATCACAGCAACTTATGACTTGAAAAAAAGTGATTCACTACATAAACAAGCCTTTTGTCCCAGTAACTACTTTTTTCAAGTTTAAAAAAGTTTTTTGTTTTAACAGAGCATCTTGATTCAGAATGATCATTTTGCACAGCTAAAGTGTAAGTATGCGCAGACCTTGGCTAGTAATTAGCTCTTCTTTTTATCAGGTAGGAAATTTGCCTGGGGACCCGAGGCACTAAATTGACTTAATTGCCCTGTGGTATGGTAATAGATATTTATTTGGTTTTTCCACAGACTTACGTTTCACATTGTTTAAAATTATTGATCTATTTCCGAGAAAGAACACTGGAAACAGCAGAGAAATCAGATGGCATGGGGTTCTACAACCAGATAATAAAAGGCTCAGGTCAAGGAGTTTGAACTCTCAATACTGTTCATTTTCACTGATTGACTCCCAGGGTCATGATGCAGGATAGTGGCAGGGAAGAGGAAGAAAGAATAAGATGCTATGTAGAATTTGCAGTGATATATGTTTGTGTTTAGTGAAAGCAATTGAAGCCGACAGGGCTGTAAAGCTACAGTGTATGTGGCCTTTACGTTTTATTGCGAGACAGCAAGCAGAGCTCCAGTACAGAAGACTGTGAAATGATTAAAATTCTCGCATGGTGGTTAATATGCTTATCATTGGCGTCCTTATTTGAGCTTCATGACTGTTAATCACCAGAGGCTGCATCGTGATTAAGCCTACTGCATTGGTCATGAATAGCTCTCCTGCTTGAAATGGGAGGAGGCAAAAAGGCATGAGAGGATAGCTGGCTGGAAAACATAGCTGGCAGAGTGATGAGGTGACAATTGAAGAGTCAAACTCTTGGTTAATCCAGGCAGGCACAGAATTAGATTGTAGTCCTGGGGAAAGTCAAGTGAATTGTTAGCATGGCTGAGTGCCAGGCTGCTTCTTTTCTCCTTGCTTCTAAAACCATGGTGAACTTGGAAACATGAGTGAAATGTTAAGACCCATGAATAAAATCTCATTATTTCAGCCCCTATGTAGCTGGAATTTCTCATCTGGAATCAGAATGAATGGGTGAATGGTTATTAATATGTAATGAGATCTTATGGAAACAATAGCAATGCAAACTAAGGAAAAGAGGGATTTAGAGAAGGGAACCATTCATGCAAAAATTAGGCTTGCCAGGCTGGCAAGTTAGTGATACTAGGGCAGGCATGGTCCTGAAGGCTTGTGCCAGTGTTTTGAAAAATGGAAATAGCAGGATTCTTGGACCATGAAAGCAGCCACCCTCCTGACATTATGCTGTATCAATTCTCTTGTTCCACTTCCCTGACTTTGCCATGTTTTCTTATTCCACTATAAACTGCTTGGGGCAGGGGTCATGTCTTTTATTTGTCTATAAAGTGCTGCTACTTGTGAGGAGCATGTTTAGTTGATTGCTGGAGGAACAAGAGCACCAATAGTGGGTCCCTGCATGCAAGATTCTTTTAAGTCTCTGCAAAGAAGATGCCTGTTTCCCAATCTGTGTGGGAGCCTGTAACCCCTCCATTTCTGAAAGCTGAGTACACTAGAGAAGGGTCCAGTCTGTGTTCAGAGCTGTGTCTGGGCTGGATGGGTGTTGCGATTGACTCATTCACTATCCTTGTGCTTTGTCACATTGTCAGAGCAACCCCATTAGAGCTTGAGTCCCTCCTGAGTGAGAGAAACGCTCCTTCCTCCATGGGACAGCACTTTTTGGTGGTTACAGAGTGTTCTACTCTACTACTTATTGCATAGTTCCACAACTTTGGCTCGGTCACCAAGGAATTTAGGGGCTGGCCATTTCTAATGGAGCTCACACTTACTGTAGCAACATGCACCTTGCACTTCAGTGCACAAATAACAATACATTGTGGCTTTGCTTATTGGAAGATGGAGAATGAATATTTCAAAATACAGTTTTAACACCATTTGTCCCAAGCTTTTATCACAGGGACTTTACTGTGATGGAACCTGAACCTGCTGTGCCCAGTCTTAAAAGGGTAGTTTCCTAATAGCGGCTGAACAAAATCAAAACAGCCATCAAAAGAAGTAATAAATCAAGTAAGAAAATCTAAAAAGTGCATCATGTAAAAACAATTACTAGGCTATCAGTGCATGTAGTTCCAGGTCAGTATTTACACAGAGCAGCAAAAAATGCATCTGGTCACGCTGGGGTTTCAAGTCAGAGTGAAAATAGTAGAGATGCCACAGCAAGACATGGAGTAATGTTCTGGGCCTGCCCTTACTGGGGTGTGAAGAGGTCCAGAGATGATGTTTTGTCAGAAAACTGAGAAGTTTGAGGCCCTCTCACCACCTCTCATGCAGGCATCCATAACAAGTCATGAGTAATGCCTTGAGGAAAACACCCAGGAGTTTTTGCAACCTCTTTGCATGTGCGTCTCTCAGTGGCGTTTGTTGGTGTGCCACAGCGCTGGCCTGGCTTACAGATTGTCCAAGTGAAAATCTTGTGTGAGGAAGATGCAAAGGGTAAGCAAATGAAGACAGGCAATTTAAGTTGTTAGGTATTAAGCTTAGGATATAAAATGGTTAGGGTCACTTCTTAGTTTGCCAGGCTTGCTTAGATGATTTTGCCATACAAGCTTTTCTGGTGCTGTTTCATCAGCAGCATCAGGCAGCATCTGGGCTATTTGCAGATTGTATTAAATTTGGTTTCTGATTGTATTAAATTTGGTTTCTGAACACCGTTTGCTGGTCCAGTATGGACATAAATAGCCAGCTAATATATACCTGCGAGAATACGTTGATGGTACTCTTAATTGCCTCCTACAATATGTTGCTGCTTTACTTGCGGGACACCTTTAATTCTTCCAACACCTTCATGGTGTCTGCCCTGTTCCCAGTTTGCAGGGTGGCACTTGCTTTGCACACCCAAACCATGTGTGTGAGGTGGGTACGGGAGGCTGAGCAGAGCAGCAGGTAGCCAGGAGCTCTAAATCCATGTCCAAATAGAAAGGGTAGAAAAAAGGCATAGATATGCACAACACCAAGCATTTCTTTGATACAGCTCTTAGATTTCAGCTTCTCTGCCCTCCACCTATCAATGTGCTACCTTTCAAGTTTGCATGAGCTTCCAGGGTCATTTCTACTTCTAAGATCAAAAGACTTTTCATGGTTGCAGAGATGAAGCTGTGGTGGATTTCAGGTATTTCAGAAAAGCTTTATGAAAGGAATTTCAAGAGCTGGATCATAAATATAACTGAACAGAACACATACGAAGGTTGTAGGCTGGCTCTTCGAAGTGTTGATGTGTGTGTCTCGCACCCAAAACGGCATGTGAAACAGATTCACGAATTAAAATGCACAATGTATGCTCAGAAGTGGAGGAAATATAGCTGTATAACTGTGTAATGAGGACTGCTTCATGGAAACAGTGCGGCATGAGGGCAGAGCTGCTAATTCAGCATGCAAATTGAATTTGCAAGGATTTCAGAGCAGGGAAGACACCTGAAAGCATGATTTTTCAAGAAGATGGCATGAATTACTTGCCTTTATTAGTTATCAGGATGCCTTTAGGAATTTAGATTTAGGAGAGTTCAGAGTGGTTTAGGATCAGAAGAGGATGTGCCAGAGACAAAGTGATGGACTGAACCCAGGACACAGGCTCTTAGTACTTTCTGAAAGGGCAGATCCGTCTTGCATGCTCCGAGTTCAAAAAAGCAAAAACATTTAAAAAACCCTGTTTTTCAGATTTATTTTTTAATTCAAATGAAACATTTATGACTTAGTTGGTGATGGACCTTCCAGTTCTCACTCTGATCAGTGCTTTGCCAGACTGTTAAAGAATCTTTGCTCATCTGATAGTTACTTGCCTGAAGCTGTAATTGTGAGCTCTAACTAAAGCCATGGATGCTGACACACCCCACCTGTGTATTAAAGAAATCACAGCACTTACAACTTTCTGAAGGCTGTCAGCAAGTAGGAGAGTCTCAGCCACAGTTATCTGTCACTGCTGTTATCTTCCCATTGGTACAGAGCTGTGAGAGAGGGCTATTAATCATCCTGCCAAAGGCCTGGGAGCATGTGGAAATGCACAGAGAATTTCCATAGCTTCTAAACACTGGCAGGCTCTGACAGTTGCTCCCTGCTTTAGGTCTAAAGTAATGATGAATTCATCAAAGGCTCTGTGTTTTCTTTCTCTGGTCCCCTTTTTTCCTTCTAGGCTGGTGTCAGAGCTGCCACATTTTCTCCACTTGAGAAGATGACAATCAATTTCTTGCTGAATTCCCTCCAGGAGCACTTAGTGTGGCACAAGAGCTAGTTTTGGCAGGAGGGGCTTCAGGGTATTAGGTTTGTTGTAGATGTGGGCATTGAGGCAGTGGTGGTGAGGAAGGAGCAGAAGGTGGGATGAGAGCTGTTGCTGGAGGTGAATGTGCCAGTTTACCTTCAGCATAGCTGCTGGTGATCTAAGTACCTTAAGGCTGGAGTTAGAGTTTGTTAAGGTTAAGTTTGGAAAACGCAAGAGTGAGATTTTGTGTTTCTTGCTAAATTTTCTGTGGTTCTCAGGTTTAGGTTACAGGTTGAATTGGGAAGAAGAAATGTGTTAAATTTTCTTAGTGAAGTAAGCAACCATTAGTGATTTGGGCATTTGTTACATTTGGCATTATTGTTAGTGCTAGGGCTTGTTAAAAGAGGATGAGCAAGCGTAAAAGTAGCAGATCCCAGAGCTGTGGTGTGGGCTGGCTTTGGCATGTTCAAATAAGCTTTATTTCAGGTGTTCTGTTGTTTTGTTTTTTTTTTTTTTTTTTCCAGGTAATAATCACTTGATTGTGTTTAATGTCAGAAAACTTTTTTGTACCATTTTGGGTGAGAGAATTGCTCGGTTTCTGTTCAAGTCTTACACTGTATGCTAGGGTGGGTGAGGAGATGGCTGGCAGCCATCAGTATCACCTATATATGTAAATGGCATTTGTTTTCTTATTCCAGACAAGATTTGGAGTTGTAGTTGAGAAGATGAGGGTTTGTGGGATATAAAAGGATAAGCAGTTCAATGTAATTTTGAATCCTGTATGGATCACATTGGTAATGTGAATGCTGACGGCATCTAGCAGAAATGACTTAAGTATCATTTTGCAGAGGTATTGGTGATTTGCAGCCCAGAAAGCCAACTGTATCCTGGGCTGCATCAAAAGGAGCGTGACCAGCAGGTCGAAGGAGGTGATCCTGCCC
>JANHGB010020583.1:93731-116639 GCA_026283785.1 Coracopsis vasa
ATGGGTTGCCCAGGGAAGTTGTGAATGCTCCATCCCTGGTGGTGTTCAAGGCCAGGCTGGACAGAGCCTTGGGTGACTACATGATCTTAAGGTCCTTTCCAACCCATACCATTTTATGATTCTATGATTCAAGTATAGTTAGGAGTAAGATTCACAATCAAGTAAAAGTTGTGATAAAAGAAGCAAGGTGAAGTTTATGTTTTGCAAGGCCAGATTTGGGGGTGCTGTTGGCAGTGTTGAATTTGCTTGTGCACAGGCCTGATGTTGGGTGTGACCTGCATGGAGACAGCTGGGGTTAGGGTTAGGGTCAGGATTAGGATTGTATGAAAAGGCAGGTTGTCACAAGGTGCTGAGGGAGTGATGGAATTGGGATGATTAAATCTGGTGCAGGTCTCACTGAGATCATAGAATCATGGAATGGTTTGGGTTGGAAAGGACCTTCAGATCATCCAGTTCCAGCCCCCCTGCCATGGGCAGGGGCACCTCACACTACACCATGCCACCCAAGGCTCTGCCCAGCCTGGCCTTGAGCACTGCCAGGGATGGAGCATTTACCACTTCTTTGGGCAATCCATTCCAGTGCCTCACCACCCTTACAGTAAAGAACTTCTTCTTTATATCTAACCTGAACTTCCCCTGTTTAGGAAAAGAGAGATATATGAGCCCATGTTCTTCTTAAATCCTGTTGGGCTGCAGAATTAAGAAAACCACTTTTTGTTGTTAAAGACAGGTAGATTACGATTAATTTTGTTGCAGGTTTTGTATCTCCTATTTGATGGAAAGGCAACAGAGTCCACAGTGAAGCCTCGGTTTTTAAAACATAGAACTGTATACTGTCAGTTGCACATTATGAACAGGATTTCACCAGTCTTGGAAGAATTGAAAAGATATAAACTACTATAAAACAGTAGAAACTGTAATCCAAATATAAGCTTTACAAACTGTAAATTAAAGGTCTCAGGAATACGAGGAATTATTCTTAAACTTCAGCATATTTATGTTTGTCAGTTCAGAATTGTTGTTCGTATGGCTTGATACCCATGAAGATCTATACTTCATATAAACTTTTGCTGTAAATTACTTTTTCATAAACAGTTTTCATTCCTGGCAACCAAGGATACATCAGAAGCTTTCTCATAAAAACAAATTTATTGCTTCTCATACTGCAGTATTGGCTTAAAGAGATTAAAAGTGACTACATGACATGATTAACAATTTAATTGCGTGTAATAGGAAGCCTGATGCTTTCTAGGTCCCAGCCTCATTGCTGCTCACTCTTGTGCTTTACAGGCTTTTTAGTTAGTATTGTAAAGATCAAATCATACTATTGTTTCAGCAATATTCATTAATTTTGCTTGTATGAAAACTTAAAATGAAGCCTTAATGAATGTGTTGAAGTGAAATACTGTGGACTGCTTTTAGGACATTACTGAAAGAATTACTCATCCTGTTTTTTTAATATAGCAGATTTTTGCAGCATTAGTGCCCAATTATTTGTGCTTTGTTTATGTAGATATGATATTTGTCTGTATGTGGTGTCTTACTTCCATCAGGAAGCATAGACAAATGTCTACTTTGAAGGCCATGACTTTAATATATACAAATCCCTCTTGTGCTGCAGGGTTTCAGAAAAGGAATAAGCAGACTTTGCCCTATCCTTTTATGTACTTCAGAAAGTCTCCTTCAGTGCCAACTAGGCTCCTTCTCCAGTTTGTCTGAAAAATTCATGTTGATTTGCTGTTAGTGAAATAAACTTTAAATACTAGAAATTTTTGAAACACTTGCCAAAAACTTTTCCATACCAACCTGATGAGCTGGGAGCTCTATTCTTCTTCCCTCATTTTGAGGAAGGTGCTCCAGCACTAAACTGGGCTGCAATACCCAAACTTCCTCAGGGTGTTCAGTAAGCTGTTCTGAAACCCACAAATGATGAGAAACCATATTTGAGCTAGGCTGTAGTGAAACCTGCCCATGCACATGCCTGTGCATTCTCGTGTTTTTCTGCAGGGAGGGACAGCATCTCACCTTGAGGTTGCTAGAACTACGGTTTTCTTTCTCTAACACAACATAATTTAGTGAGGTTCAAGACCTTGGTCTGCTCTGTAATGTAAACATGTAAAATGACCTTTCTGGCATTTCTGTCTTGCAGCATGATATACAGCACAGCACAGAATAAGAGGAGCTTTGTCTCTATAGAGCCTTTGGCCCTTTTCTGTAATGTAACAGAATCTATGTGCTGAATCTGAATACTGCTAAGAATTATGGCAGTTTTTCCTCTGGCTCTAAGCCGTGCCTTTTGGCACCTTCATTGTTAAGGGATATGCAAGTGCTGGCTAGAAATGCAGAAAAATCATCTAACTTATCATCCTCACAGAATGTGCGAAGCCTTACACTTGGCTGGTTGTTTCCAGCTGCAGAGTTGAAAGTTCACATGTCCATGCAGAGTGCACAGGTAGTGCTGAAGGTTTAAGTTCAGGGGTATGGGTTCAAGGTTTAAGGGCCATACAGCAACAGCACAGGAGGGGAGGTGGGTGTGTTGTACATGTGTTAATACAGCACACTGGATCATGACTGCAGAGAGGTAAGTTGGATTACTTTGCATCTTCCATTGAAGAAGCAATTGATTTTATTCTCTTGAACGCAAATATTTCGTGGTGTTTCTGGTTGGCATGTCTCAATTTTTGTCTTATGGGAGACGAAGGAATCAAAAAGGTGTCTGCTTTGGTCACAGGCAATGCGGAAAAGCTTTATTCTAACAAGACACTGGTTTTCACCATTGGAGATTTGTGGGCAGAGTGAGCTCTGGCAAGACCCTTCACACTCCTGCCACCTACTAAAGCACTGGTGGCAAATGAACATCTGCTGTTTGTTCAGCAGCTCTTGCTGGTTAGTGTGAGGCAATGGGAGAAAGATAGTTATGGGTAGGTGCTTTCTTGAAGAGGCTGCAGCTTTCTCTAGTAGAAAGTGTTAGGTATTCAGCTCCGTGCAGTACCCAGGGCTTCTGCAACACCTTCTACAAAGCCTACCCGTTACTTCCAGACAAGTGCTAACTGATTTTTGGTCATTGCTATTCTGCAAATCAGTAGTTGGCAGACAGAGCTTTTGAAAAGGAGGCTTTGGAAGGTCCTTCTCCTATTAAACCAGCCTAGGTTCCAGCGTGGGATCATGCTGAAATGCAGTGTGGTGTGAGTTGACACTTTCTATGCTGTAGCTCTCTATTGCAAATCCTCCTCCGCAGAGTGGCTTAAATGTTATGTTTGTGAGTCTGTCTTGTAAATCTGGTAGAGTATGGTATCTTCCTGGAGCTATTCTGCTCTGCTACTGTATGTATATTTTGGTTTTGTTTTTAATGAGGGTTGTGGATTTGGAAATCTATGGTGCCAGAGTATTTTCTACTTAACCGAGGTTAAGGCAGGGTATTGGTATATCTGATGATTTCCTTATAGCATCGTAAATACTAGGCTGCAATTGCTTTGTAAGATTTCTTCAGCTGGTGTCAGTCCTGATGGAAATGGTTATTGTAGGTGTTCCTGGCTTGTATTTTAGCTAAATTAAGGGGTAATGGGTTCAAACTTTAACAGGGGAAGTTTAGATATAAGGAAGAAGTTCTTTACTGTGAGGGTCAGGCAAACCACTGGAACAGATTGCCCAAGGAAGTGACAAATGCTTCATCCCTGGCAGTGTTCAAGGCCAGGCTGGACGAGTCCTGGGTGACATGATTTAGTGTGAGGTGTTCCCTGCCCATGGCAGGGGAGTTGGAACTTGATGATCTTAAGGTCCTTTGCAACCGTAACTATTCTATGATTCTATGACTTAATCGAGGAAAACAGCTGTGTGAGTGTCCAGGGTTCAGTAAGCAACTGGAAATTGGAAGGGGTCTGAGCAGTTTGAAAGGGGAAAATATTTGAGTACTGGATTCTGCTTTGTTGCAGGCAAGTCATGTAATTTCTCTGGTATTTCCTAACTTATAAAGACAAAATGCAGTGGAGGAGCTAATCAATATTTGCTGACTACCCACGTATAAGAATGTTTATTCAGTGAATGTGAGTGAAGTTACTGAGATGGAAACCATAT
Organism: Coracopsis vasa; assembly: GCA_026283785.1. Classification (NCBI taxonomy): domain Eukaryota; kingdom Metazoa; phylum Chordata; class Aves; order Psittaciformes; family Psittacidae; genus Coracopsis; species Coracopsis vasa. Next base: position 97,806 of record JANHGB010020583.1, read on the forward strand.
GGAAGCAACTGTGTTACTAGGGTTGTCATTATTAATAAGACTGCTGACTAGAACTGCCCTTTTTGATGATCTGCTCTTTTATCCAAAGAGAAGGTTTTAACTGGGAAGCATGAAAAGAACTGGAATTTATATCCACAGAAGTCTAATACCAGCAACTTTAAAGAAATATTGTCAAATTCTGGGCAGGCAGCATTGCCTGTATACACAGGCTGTTTGGGGAACATAAGGCCATTAAATTCTGCAATTACTCCAGAGATCGTGTTGCAGAGGCAATGTTCAGCCTCCACAAGGCATCTATCATGGTTAGAATTGGAAAAAAGGCAAAAGAAGTCTTACTGTCTCTCGAGTTATGGAAATTAGGGAAGGGGAGGCATTGTGCTGCTGACAAGAGAGTACTAGCTCTTCCTGGACTAAATCCTGCAGGACTTGTGCAAAGATCCCTCCCAAAAAAGGATGAAATAATGGTCCCATTGGAGTCAAGGGCAGATTTCCCACCAACATTGAGGGACGCAAGATTTCACCTTGCGGCTGTAGACTACTTGGAAATATCCATAGGGAAATGTAGGAAGGAAGAAGGGAAGGAGCAGTGCTTGTAATTAGGAAGTTGTACTGCGTAGAAGATAGTAATACCTACCATTTCTCTGTGCAGAAAGTCTGTATTACCAATAGATGTGACTGTAATGGAGGGCTTTTTCTTGCTGTTTCCTCTTCTGTGCTGGCGGACCTACCTTTTCCCAGGTAATGCAAGTGACAGTGTACTGGGCAGTATTATGCTGCTTCAGCTCTGGGTGACTTCATGCAGATGCCCTAAAACATGAAACAGGTTCTCAATCCTTTTCAGTTTGCAGACATACAACATCTCTCCAGTGGAGAGGCAGATGTGGGTAGGGCTGGCGAGCTGCCTGCATCAGGTTTACTTGTCCTGTAACCTCTAGCGGACTCACAAGAAGTAGCCCATGAGGTTTGTGGAGGATGCATGGAGAGGCATACTGAGCTTCCATAGCCCATATGCCAAGCATGCCTCTGAAATGGATTGTCAGGCATGTTATGGCTCAAAGCCGTAACACCAAATCTAAATAAAGGAGGGTTAAATTATGTTAGTATTGCCACTTTTAAGACAGGATTATCAATTACTTCTACGCAGGTCCTCAATTCAGGTTTTCCTTCATTTGTGCAAGCAGGAAGCTTTAAATAATCCCCTATATTGGACATGTATGCTATTCAGTGTATACATGGTTTAGCCATGTTAGCATGCCATCAAGTAGCTGAAGTGTAAAAGAATGATTTTTATGACACTCTGAATATTTACAATTTGAACAGGAGTATATTATTTTGAAAGAGATAGCGTTATATCTTTCAAAAGATAATAGCCTTTTGTAATAGCCTTACATAACTTGGCTATAAAAGAGGAAATAATAGGCTGGTGACAAAGTTACGTTCACAGTGCATGAACACACTAAGCAGTTGCCTGTCTTCCTAGTGCGTCTTCTTTTACCAATAATAACACAAACCCTAGAGGAATTTTCATTTTAAGTGGTTCATCTCTGCTATGGAAGGCATGACTTAATTTTGGTTCTTAAATGGCAGGTTTTGTCAGTGTCAGTGCCTGGTGGAAGGTGGCTAGACTGAGATTGTGGTTGTGGATACTGTCACAGAAGTATAGGTGGTAGCCACGTCTTGCGCATCACCATATGAACCTTGTCTACTAGGATAAGCATGAGTAATACAAATGTAGCTCAGGTGGACTGGGGGAATCAAAGTAACTTATTCAAGGACCTCGGTGTTTCATGCTTGAATGTGCAACTTCTTTTTCTGAACACAGCCACCATCCACAGGTCCTGCCAAGGAGAACTGCACACTTGAGCAGTGTTTTCCTTGGCTGTTTTTTCTGGCATGACACCTCATCACAGCATTGAATTTATCACATTATAATGGTTAGATCTGTTTTATCCAGTGGAAATTCCAAGGGAAAGCTAAGAACTGCAGTAGTTCCACCCCACAAACATCTGTTGTGAAGCCCAAAATGGTGGATTTGGTTGAGTTTTCTTTATGCTTGCTGGGTCAAATCCTCAGCTGTTGTTTAAATTTTAAACACAGTTGTCTAAAACCAGAACTGTGCCTTCTGTATAGATGCCACCAGCTTTAATTCACTCCAGATGTGCTTTAATATGCTCCAAGGTTCATTGGTATTAATTGCAGAACATTTACTACCCTGCAAGAGCTACTATAAAGCTCTTTATTATTTATTGTTACAAAACTCCTGTTGATTTTCATGGGAATATCACTAGGCCCAGATGACTGAAGTCCTCATTCAAGACTCATACAGCAAAACTTCATGTATCTGGACCACTCTCCTCATCCTGAATATTTCTGAAATGAGGAAGGCTGTTGTCATGCATACATTTTTGTATGTTGGTGTCTCGGTATTTTTTGTTTTGTTTTAAATCCAGAAAAAAATCCCAGTGGATTGAAGTGAACAAGAATTAGTGGGTGCTGCTCAAGAACACTGGGGCACCCCCCTGAGGAGATGATAGGGATGGAGGTGGTTGGCTCCACAGGGTCAGGCTGCAGCAGAACCCATTGCGTGTGTCGATAGGAGTTTCTGTTTTAAATGTAGTGGAAGGGTTTCACTTATGGGAATGAAATAGTGTTCTAAAAAGCTGCTTTAAAGCCTTCCAGTGTTTGATGGCTGACAGAGCAACACTTTCTATCGAGTGCAGTGTTGTAGAGCTCTGCTGGCTGGCTTAGGCTTTCTTTAAGCCTTTTTTAGAAGGTTATCATGCACTGTTAAATTCTGTGGGGTTTTTCTGTCCTGGGAGGACTGCAGATTCTGATCCAGTCTTCATTAAAAAGGAGTCTGTTAGTTCATGACTTGGAACCGGTCTTGCATTTCCACAGAAATAATTTCAGTTGCGTGTTATTTGGGTCCTTTTAAAAGCCATGGAAGGACAAATTAAACACACTTATTTTCCTGAACATATTTGGAAAACAGAGGGAAGTGATCTATGAATTCTTAAATTTGAAGTAACATGAAAAGAATCTTGAACTTTCAATAAATCAGGCATGTAATTAAGTTTCTCCCCGCTCCATAATTTTCTATTGTACACTTGTTACCTTTTTTGTCATATCTGTTTGCATCTTCACAAATCCAAACTACCACCATTTGAATAAAACAGAAGCCTATTCATGCTTGTACTATTCATGCGGTTTAATCGGTTTACAAAATACAAATGTTCTTTGAAAGAAACTGATTTGATTTTGAGGGGCTGGTAGCTGCCCATAATATGTGGTCCTTCTGCTCACAAAAACAAAGGAACAGAACTAAACATAAATGGGCTTGCTTGAGCTCTCTTTGGTTTTACTCCTGTTTTGGCTGGGCTCTCACTGTTGTTCAGTGAATACAGTAGGAAAATATTCGTAGGGTTGTAGCTAATTGCACAAACGAAAATAGTTTTCCACATGTGGAGTTTCAAATGGAGAACTGAAAATACTTTTGAAATGCTCCACTTTCCCATTCTAGGTAATATCAGAATGATCTGAAAGACTGCAAAATTCATTATGCTCTTGGAACATCTGGGCGGACTGTATTACAGTGGTAGAGGTGACAGTGACGTGTACCGATGTCAGTCGCGGTTAGAATGCGGTTTCAGATTAGTTTGATGTTTATGTGATATATAAAAGAGAGCGAGTAGCTGGGAAAAGATAGTATGTTCTTGCATTCCACATTAATTACATTAATTAAATTTGATTTTAATTAGAAGTAAGAATTAGTTGAAATTAATTTCTGGTAGTTGTAAAGAATTATCTGTTAAGTAATGATTTGTAAATATGGACCAAGATTTTTCACCCCACAGGTCTTAGTAAAGGCCATATGGACCGAGTGACACAGGTGAGTAGTGGGAGGCACTCCTGTGACTCTGATGTGGTCTGGGGGGTACTGCAGCGCTTGAGCACAGAGGTAGGAGCTGTGCTGGGTGACTGCCGGAGTAGCAAAGACTTAGCAGGAATAAACTTCAATAGGGCTAATGGAAACTGAGTTTGGAAATCTGGCCAGATAATAACTCCTTGTCTAGGTGTAGGTTTCTGGTTTGGAAAATCAGTGTCTTGGTGTGTCTGAGTATCATCACTGTGATCATCATTTAGTGATGCCATTGCAGATGTGTTTCTGGTTGAGGGTAACACTTAGCTCTCAGAGTACGCCCCTTGGCCAGCCCCAGGGCATCCTATCATGTGATGGTCCTGTAAGCAGGGCCTGAGTCTCTGCATCAGTTCCCAGACATCATGTCCAGACACCCAGCCTCCTCTGGAAGCTGGGAAGATATCCCTCTTACTGCATCTGCCCTGGTTATTATCTGGCACAGATCTCTGCAGTATCATTTCTGCACGTGCAGGAGGAGCAGCCCTCATTGTCTTTCTGTAACACCTCTTCCTCAGCCAGAAGAGCAAAATGTTCTTTCTCTTGATCTCCACTCCTAGCTGAACAGTCGCTTCTTGGGCACCTGGGAAAAGGAGGAAAGGGAGGCAGCCCAGCAGGCTTTTCCCTCAAGGGTGACACCTTCTAGCAGTAGCAGTATAACAACAACAGGCTGAACACCTCAGTGTGCAGGATGTCTGGTACAATTTGCATACAAAAAAAGGAGTTAATGGAGAAAAATATTAGTCAACTCATGAAAGTGATCCAGGGGATTACCTGGAGAATTATATATTCTTCTGCAGGAAGAAGAGCGTTTTATGGTATGACTAGTTACTAGTCCTTTTACATCTGTTGTGTGTTCTCCAGTGCAACCGTGCAGGGACCATCGGCTGAATGATCTTCATATTGTACCTGGGGCTCATCTGAGAGCGTGGCAATATATGCAGAGTGTTTCAGGGAGGCTGCCTGCCACTGTAGCATCTTTAGTGATGTCAGCTCCTCATCTGTGTGCCTTCATGAGACTATACCTGACATTCACAGGCTAAACTCAGGAAGGGAAACATGGGGAGCTGTCAGTCAAGTCTCTCTAGCTGTCAGTATAGTTCATGTTTAAGCACAGACTGAAAGGCACAGAAGGGGCATTACTAACAAAGTAAATCAAATCATGGTTGGCAACAGGTTGAAGTGCAGGAGAGAACCGAGAATGGATGGGCAAGGGAATTACAAAGCAGAGGGAAGCCTCTGAAGGATACAGAGATCATAAAAATGGAAAACACTGGTTACTGGCAGCAATAATCTGAACCCATACTGTGTTACCTCAATGGGAAAGTATTTACATGTCAAAAGAAAGTTTTATGTGCAGCCTAATGTGGTGGTAATAGGAAAAAAGAAGAAAAATATGGTTGCACTGTCAGTTGTTGCTCTGTATCTGCATGAGTTCTGAGGCTGCTTTAAAGGAAATACCACCTCTCCTGAACTACAGATTAATTAGTCAGGCTAATAAATAACCAAAGTGTTGAATTTACCCAAAGCATTCCTTCTCGGTTTAGATACTTTGCTAATAGGAAAAGTGAAGACCAGCTTCTTGTTGCAATTTGAAGTTTTTCAAAGCAAAAGCTTCACTTTAGGCTTTGCTAAGATGAACTAGACCAGGAATTCATGGTAATGAATTTAGCAACCTGCTGAATAGGCAACCATTTACCATGTAGTGCTTTTTGTACGAGAGATTCATTATCTGAACCTCGTTTGAGTTGTTTATCTCTTGATTTTCACAGAAGAAAAAAGATGTAACAACAGGTATTTTTCACTTTTTCTTTCGGTTTTATTTGTCATGTAAAGCAGCTTACTTTATCTTTTCTGGTTTTATACAAAGCAGAAATCAGCCTGGAATACTTGATCAGTATAGGTTATTTTACAGTGATGGAAGTGGAGTCGCTTACTTGATATTTACTGATGGTAGGTAGGTCATCTGCCTCGGTGCCATAAGTACTGTGTGTGCTGATGGAAGAAGTGGAAGGGAGCACGTTTGCATCTAACCCAGGGATGCTGAGAAGGCTCTGCATTACTCAGCTGCTATCAGCTGCTGGTAATCTCTGAGCACCTTTGTGTCCTTTTTCCCTTCACATGCTGCTAACTCACATGAGCGTAAGAGGCAGTGAGTCAGGAGGCCAGTGCTTTTGGGGTGAGTCAGTGGCCCATCTACCCCTGAGAGTTGACCCTGGGACATGTCCCTGTCCTTGATATATGTCCCTGTCAGCACACTTCAGTAGGGGGTGAAGAAAGGGCTCTAGGTCCTTTACTTGTGATTGTGAGGCTGCTGTGCCTTTTGAGGAGAAAAAGAAATGGGCCAGCTAGGTGGGAAATAAAGATCAGAATCAGCTCAAATACCCTGGCTGCTGAATAGCACATCCAGGACTTTGTTGATCCATGGAGGCTTTGGTGGCATGAACCTCTGGTTATCTTCTGAGAGAGGTAATGAGCGTAATCAGTAATTTGTGCAATCAGATAATTCTGTCCCTGGACCACTTCTGTGCCATCTCTTCTGCAGAATGAGAAACCTCAGAGCCCACTGGGTGGCTGGACCCAGCTGCTGCACAAGTTTATCCTGCAATAGATAGAGATGGCTGGCACTGATGAGATGACTTTAGCTTAAAGTATTGATCTGGAGGATAAATCTTGCTTCTCAAAAGCTGGTAACACCCTGGCTTCAATGGTAACTTGGTGAGCACTGGTTTTTAGGGGGTGAGGAGATGACTTTGATGGTTGGAGTGGGCTGATGAAAAATTCTCTTTCTGCCATTTCTTTGAATGCAGCTTGTACAGAGTAGTGCTCTGCAGAGCAGAAAGGAGTTGGCTTTACACATCTGACTTGGCTTTGACCAGTGAAAAATGGTTAATAATAGTGTCACTGCTCAGTCTTCTATACAGACCATTCAGAGCCATCTTTCAGACATCTTTCAAAAGCCCTTTCCTGATGCAGGCAGATTTGCTGGAACATAAGATATTCTTGTTCCCTAGAGGTTTTCCTCCACCTGCTTAGGTATAGTCCTCTGATGTTATACAGTTGCTATGGAAATAAATGACATCACTGTCCGGGGAACATGGCTTCATATGAGAAATCAATAAACTAGGGCAAATGAATTGTCAGACAGCTGTGTTTCCTCCCTGTCATACTAACATGGAAAAAGGGAGGTGGATGGATAATGAGAAACTGATAAGCTTTTTCTTCCTGAGGAAGTATGTGTTTTCTAAGCCAAATATGTGTCAGTTCTTTCAGGCTCCAGAAGAGCTATCAGTAATCCCCTGAAAGATGTACAGGGATTTCAAGTCAGGGGGTTGGTAATTTCCCATTGTTACATCATATCTTGTGTTCCAGTTATTTCCATTTCATTTTCTGTTTTGGATACCAGTTGGACAGTAGAATACCATTAAAAGGAGCTGAGAGAGATGTAGTCAACTGACCATGCGAGATAATCGGAACTCCTGTAAATAGACCATCACCTCTATCTTTCAGCCTGCCTTCTATTCCCTTACTTGCTATCCTCCCCTCATTAGATGCCTCTGTCACTGCCTCTGCCTCTGCCATCAGGCTGCAGGCAGCATGGGAAGGGTATGCACAGAACCTGCCTGCAGAAAGCCAGGTACCACTGTGCCACCCCTCTTAACGAGGGAATTCAATACAGCCCCTGCTGAGCCTGAGGTGTGGGGGTATGTGATGCTTGGCAGCCCCAAGAGAGCCCAGCTCAGTTATCATGGTCGTTTTACACATGAGGTATCTCTTCCTGGAAATGAGCGGGCCTTGCCTGTTCCAGGAGTAGTTATGGGTGGATTGCTGGAAACGTATGAGAGCAGGTAGAATCTGTGCTGCGGTGTCATGTAGGTAGTGCCAGTGCAATAGTCCTCAGGAAGAACACCACCAAGTGAAGGTCCTAACAAAAAGCATGTGCCCTGAATAGCTATTTCTGACAAAGCTCATAAATTAAAGAAATTTAATTGCAAGTGTTTTAATTACCACAAAAAAAGCCTCTAGAGTAAATGTTGACTTCTGTAGTTAAAATAAAACTCCAAACTGCTTAAAAGCCTAGAAAAATTCAAGTCTATGTTGTGTATCAAAACAGCAATTATCATCAGAAGTAAAGCAACAATTTACCTGTGACATTTTTTGTTGTAATGGCACTGGTCCTGACTAGCCAACCTGTGGAGGAGAGTCTTAAAAGGATTAGCAGCAAATTCACTCCTTCCCAAGAAGGTCGAACAGGGCTGTTTAGTGGATTTGCTGTCACTTTCTGAGGAATTAGCCAGCTCTTGTGACTGGAGCGCATTTGAATCCTTGGATAATTTCTGAATGAATCAGCTGTGCAAGGACAGCACTTTAAGAGGTGGAATATACCCATGTTGTATGTACCCATCTGTGCAGCAGTGGGCTGTTTTCCAATATTTACTTACAAAAAAAGGAGGCCTGAGCTAAACCATACGTAGAGAGGGAGTCCAGCTCCAACAGGATGTGGCATTACAACTGAGTTGTCAGTGTTGTGGTTTATGGCTGAAAGGAGCTGTTCAGCACTGCCTGTTCTGTGGTTAATCTCTTTGTAAGCATTAGGTTTATCACTTACCACTTGTACAAATGCAAAGGAAGCAGTAAGAATTACCCAAGCATGTCCATTGCAGCATCCTGAGCTGGCTGTAGAAAGGAGATGTTGTGTATATGTAGTTTTGAACTAAGACATTTGAAGAACTGACATGTGTTACTTCTATGTACGAAGTCATGCGTGTGTGCAAGGCACAGTGGCACGAGGGGTTGGTGTAAAACCTGTTTCTTGTAACACCCCATAAGAGACTGCAGGTTTGCCAGCTGGTGTGGTCAGGCTCACTTTACAGTTTCCCTTTTACATTCACTTTCCACGCACTGTCCCAGCATAGCAGTGACTGCTGTTCACTAGCCCCAAACTGGTATCAGCAGCCCCACATGAGAAGGTTGAATTTGTAGTGTTCTCCTATTTTAAGCATTGGGAAGAAAACCAACATTAGAAGAAATTTATCTGCACAAAACAGGCGCTGAGATGTGATAGAAACATTTTGGTAAGAAAAAAGTCTTACGATTTACTGTCTGTTCTCTTCTGGCTCTCTTTTTTTGAGTTGTATAAGATAGGAGGAACTGGAGTTCTTTTACTGTCTTTCTGCCTACACTACTAGCACTTTGATGTGTGAGATCACCAAAGTATCAAAAGCAACCTGCAGGGACATGGCATGTAGTTATTGGCAGAGGTCAAGTCCTGTCTGCTTCACACAAATAGTTCTGTTGAAGCCAATAAAACTGTTTGTGTGACCAAGGCAAGCAAGATTTGGCTCACTTGGGAGATAGCTTTTAATAGCAGATGTTTGCTTAAGAAGCAATGATCCTGTTGTCTACAGATGTCCTTAATAATAAAGAAGAGAACAGAAGCAGAGGAAAGGTCTCGAGGCACAGAATAGCTCCCAAAGTATATGTTTTTAACGAAACATCAATTATTTATGAGGGTGTTTGTAGCATCCAGCTATTCCAGATGAGGAGCACTCGTGCAAATATGATCAGTGAGTTCAGAGAAACTGCGTAAGTAAATAAAACCGGTACAGTTTTGCTTATTAAATACTGTCTGGTTTTCAGCTTTACTCCAGCACATCAGGGAGTGTTAGTGTGAGAGGAAGGAAAATAATAGATAAGGGTGGAAAGTGAGAATTATCAGAAGCCACAGATTTAGGTAATGATAGCAGTAGGTGCAGGCTGCTTGCCATCTTGGAAATGACACATACAAATATCCCTATATTTGCAGGCTAGTGCAATGATTTAGAGAGTTTGTGCTGCCACTCTTGAAATTTAACTGTATGCTCCTGGCTATTTTGGAGCGTGGAAGAAAGACTAGAAGTCTTTTGGAACAAGAAAGGAGTCTTGTTACTTACATAATGCAAAAGATGGGTCTGAAATACAATACATTATTTACTGTATTTATTCCTGTGCCTCGTAAAACTAACAGGAAGTCATCTGTCGCCCCTTCTAGATGCCTTTTAAACACTTTTTTAGACCATAGATGACCATTAAGACATCAGGCAACAACATCTGTGAGCATATATAGTAGTAGCTAGTGCAGCTGTACCCAGGGGAGGAGGCAGAAGCAGCTCCAAATAGTTGGGCAGTCAGCTCCCACTTAGCTGGGCAAGGTCTCCCATCACCCAGGGGAGATCAGTCCCCAGCCCTGTGCCGGGTCAGCTCTGCTGTGATACCCCAGCCAAGGCAAGCCAGCACAAATAGACTTGGCAAAGGTGCAGCGATTGTAGTGCAGTGATTTAATGTCCTTTATCAAGTTACCTTTATCAAGTGGTAATGCATGCAAATTCTTCTGTAGGATACGTGTGTATATACATGCACACACAGAGATTCAAGGTATCTTCTGCAGAGAGCAGCTTTTGGATGTGATGGCAAGAGGAAGTGATGTGTGGAAAGGATGTTAATTAAATGTCACATTTTGGAAAAATTAGATGTCAGGTCATGGAGTTAAAATACTGGTGCTGTGCAAAACAGAAAACAGGAGTCTCAGTTATTTCTAGAAACATTATCTTTATAATTTTGTTTATATTCTGGTAGTTTCTGGAAGCCCCAATCAGGATGCAAACTGCATTATGCTAAGTACATTTGTAAGTACTTCAAAGTGGTCCCTTATTTAATGAGTGTTGAGTTAATCTCTCTTCCATATCCATATGTGAGAAGCCACAATTATGTGTTCATGTATGCATAGAACTATATATGCACTCACATATTTATGTGCCTATGTAAGAAGATAATGTACCAGTATACAATTAGCTGTTTCTGTGAGGTAGTGTTTATAAAAGTTAGGTATTGAAAACTATTTTGCCTGCTGCATATTTAAGTGAACACAAGATGGAGATTAGGATTTGTTACAGGCCTCTCAATATCAGGAGAGAACAGGCTAAATGGCAGTTTCCAGAAAGCTAATTAACATGTAGAGGGAGATGCTTGGTACAATTATACAATAATAATGATGGTGCAGAAGCAGTGGTGATGTTCTGGGGTTGGGCACGCATGCTGAAGAGAGGGATGTCTCCCCTTTTGCGGTGGGGTGTGTGGAAAGGGAAGGTGGTTCTGTGTGGGAGCAGAGGTGGGGAGGCAGTACCTGCTCAGGTGTTCTGAAAGCCTCCACTGCTGAGCAGTAAGTCCCAGGAGAGCTCAGGAAGCTGGGTGCAGCACTCTCTGAAACAGTAATGTTGGTTTTCAACAGAACTTGGAAGACGAGGTTGATTCTGTAAGGCTTATTGAACTCTCGGGCCCTTCCAGTGTTTAAAAAGGGCCCAAAAAGCATAGCCCTAGTTAGTTGATTTGATGCCCTGGGTCCGGTTGTTTTGAGGTTAGCTATAGGCTGACAGGGGACAATTTGTTTGGGGGCTTTGTATTAAGTTAATACTTGAAAGTATTAAAGGCTAAAAATATAATTCCTACTTAGTATGGTTTAACCACTGGTAGATTTGTCAGCTTGGGCTTTTTGTTTTGATAGGGTTATATGCTTTCATGATAAAAACCCCCAAACAGTTATTATATAATATGCTTGGATTTCTCTAAATCATTTGAACTAGTAATTTGTTTCTTTTTGATTAAAAGCAAAATCCAGAAAACTCACAGTGTAGTGAATTAACCTGCTAAGTGGATTTAAAATCTGACATTTTGAAATGAATTGGTTAAAAGGTATGTATGAACAATGAGACCTGTTCCCTACCTATTGTTGATAGTGTCTTCCCCTACCTATTGTTGATAGTGCAGGGTTTTGTTGGTAGAGTTTGCATGTGGAAATGCAGACAAGTAATGAGGATCTCAGCTTACAGAATGAGGTAAATCACTTTTGGTTTTATTCAGCCAGAAGTAAGGTAATATTATAAGGAAGTAGGATCCCCACTTATATAAATAAGTCAAGAAATCCTGTTATTGTTCTGTAGTGATATTCACCAAGCAGGTTTTAGGTCTAGCTTGAGCTATTGTAGAAAATCTGCTCCAACCAATCCAGCAAGTGAAGCCAGAAGTGCAAACCTAAGTGGAGGGAGAGAGGTGCTGAGGTACCATATGAAAATGCAACAGTATGGAGAACTGTGCAAGCTAATCCTGCTGTGTAAGGGGTTTACGCATTAGAGCAGCAACCTCCTCAGGGCAGCAGCTCAATTGCAAAGACCACAGCAGCACAGGCAGTGTGGTCTAACTGTGCAGAAGCTAATGGTTGGCAGTGGAGTAGTGGTTGACAAGGTAAGGATTGCTTCACCTGCTCAGCATGGCTCCAAAGGGATGCTGACCATCAGGTTGTGTTTTGTGAATAAAACAGCTGTGAGACAGCAGAAAACACATTGTTCTTTACCTCAACAGACTCAGCTTCCATGGGTTGAAACGCTTCACTTTGTGCACAAACTCTGGGGAAAGTGTTTTGGGGTGGTTTTCATAAATCTGCTGGCTGGGGACACGTGTGAAGAGTGAATGTCAGTTCCTGCTCCAGAGCAGCTATGTGTGCCAGTTGGCAGTGCAGCAAGGAGATGTTTGGGAGGCTCTTCCCATCCCATCCACCTGGTTTGGCCAGCTATATGACACCATGGACAGCAATGGGGTTTCAGTCTTGGGAAGCCAGTTTAAGAGAATACAGGGCCCAGCATGCTGGCGAGCTGTTGTGGATGCAGTTGCAGCTCAGTGGGTGCCTGGCTGGCAAATTAAATCTGCAATTCCTGGGCTCAGTGACATCAAAACTAAAAATTAAGTAGAGAGAGAGAAAAAAGAAAAAACCTGATCATTTCACCCTGCCATTACAGCTGCATTGGGCACTGAAGTAGTAAAATGTGCAAATGCTCTGACTCTGCACCCTCTTTGCAGGAATGAAGCTTTAGTCAGTAGCCCTCTAAGAAATCATTAAACAGATTTCAAAGGGTGGGTTATTGTGGGTGTCATTAATTGAGGGAAAACTTTAGATTGGAAGGGGAATGTGGCCCTCAGGTGCTGGTGGATGCTGATACCTTCCAGTTGTTAGTAATGGCCATAAGGCATTTGCTACATGTTGCTTTGAGGGATGTGAAGTGAGTTTTCAACCCTCACTATGCTTTAAAGTCTTCCTAAGCAGTGACTCAGTCTGTGACCATAGCTGGCCACCTCATCTTAGCCAGGTTGGTCTTGTCTTAGTGGTACTGGAAGGGCACAGTGTTGGGTGACAGAAACAGCCCCAGGTATGGGATGACTTCTAAACAGCTGCAGACTTACAAGGGGAAAGTTCTTCATCCTGGAAAAGAGACTACAGTTGCAGAGCTCTACATACTGTGAGCATCATGAACAAAGTACATTGGAAACAACCACTTTTGCTCATAATAAAGCTAAGGTACTTCAGGTGGCAGTTTCAGGACCAAGGAGCATACATTTTTGCATACAAGAAGTATTTAAGCAGTAATACATTCCCAAATATATTTTGGTAGGAATTTCTAAAGCAGAGCTGGTTCCAAAACAGCAAAATCATAAAAACTCCCCTGATTTGGAGCTATTAAACACAAAAATGCTGCTGCTGGCCCAGTAGCAGAGTCTCTGTCATATATATCTGACAGTTGTCCAGAGAGCCTGTACCAGGAGAGTGTGACTGGCCACTGCCTAATGCTCTCCTGTAAGTCTCCTGTGTTAGTTAGCAGCTATCAAAGAAAACACAGCAGGTACATGGACCTTTTGTTTAACCTACTTTGGCCATTGTGTTGTGGTCATGCAGAGTTTTGTGAGTACTTGAAAAGCTGAGGCAGGACTTCTTTTTGTTTGCTATTGACTTTTCCCTCCTGGATGTGCATTGTTATTAGAGAAGAGCATACTCTGTTTGCTTGTGTGGGCCTACACAGACATGAAAAGCAAAATTCATCCTGAGGTGTAAGCATCCTGCCCTCTGGAGAAGGGAAGCATCCTTCTCCTTTGTGAGGCCTCCTACTGACTTGAGTGTGATGATTGTCATGACTAATGACTTAAAAGCTAACTGAGCAATACACAGATATTGGAGGTTGAAGAGGATGCATCTGAACAAAAAACATTGTGATTTTTGCCTTACCATTACAAATGTTTTGGTCACTACAAATGGCCAAAACAAAAAGACTCAATCCTGGGAGGGGAGCATTTAGTTCACTGAAGGGAGAAAACAGAAAGCATGACACGGGAGAAACTTAGTATGGTGGTTCTTCTTTAACACTGACTCAGGTTTGTTATGTTTTTTCCTGGCTGCATGCTTGTAGAGAGGAATATTTCCTCCTCTGTTGCGGAGCTGTATTAGTTTCTCACCAAAAGGCACAAGGGGCCTGACAGAGCACAGATAAAATCACACTGAGCTGTGCTTCCTGGAATGTGGCTCATCAAACAGGGCTTTGTGGGGTGGTTGAAGAGCCTGTTCGGTTCGGATGCTATTTTAACAGAATGCATTGTTTTCAAAGACCCTGGGAATTATGCCCATGAAATGCATTCAGCAGTTACATTTATGAGGCTCAGTTCAGCACTGGTAGTACGGATTTTGTCTGGGGACCTTTAAAGGCCAGACATGAAAGCAGCAGCATAATCCTCACATTGAATTTCATCTTTTGTACCAGGCTGTCTCTCTTGGTGCAGCACATCCACTGCTGTACATAGAGGCTTAGGGGTGGGCAAGGGTGCAGGAAGCCCCCATCACTCGCCTCTTGCTGCTGGAGGGAGGGAGCCTGTGCTCTGTTTGGCAGGTTGGCTGGGAGCTGAGGGGTGGTGGGTTGTGCTAGACCCAGCCAGAGGAGGGGCTGCAGTGGTGGGGAAGGATAGAGGCTGTCCCCCCTGAACAGGGTAAGCTGACATGTAAGGTACCAGCCAGCACTGCAGCCCCCTGTTTTGGCTGGTGCTCCAGGGACAGTGCCTGGAACCTGCAGCTAAAGGCAGTAGGTCTTTCTAAAGCTGTCAGCCACTTAAAGACAGCTGGCTGTGTGTAGTGTTGGGTGGATGGTGGTAGACCTGACCAGCAGGGCCAGCTCCTGGGTAGAGAAAAGAAAGAAAGATACTAGTCTTACATTTGATTCAGAGTAGGTTCTGCCTTTATGGATGGTATTTTCCATAGAAATCCTCTCTGCTGTCCTCGCTGCCTTCTTCCCTAGCCTGTGATGGGGTTTGGTTGAGGGTCCCAATTTAATGTTTTTATAGAGCACTTTATAACAATATTTATAATTAAGCCATATATAATTGTGCAGCGTGACATAAGTATTATATAGTATTACACATGTTCTATGTTGTAACACTGCAGATCCTTCATCCTTTACTTTGCCTACAGGCTGTGGTGAAATGAGAGACACAGCTCCAAGTGCTATGCAGAATTACTTTTATTTTCCTTAGCACCATTCCTGAAAGATTACAATAACAATATTTGACTGCTTTAGGGATGGAGTGTATTGATAAATACCGGCAATGTGTTTTGTGAGTCTGCATACGCAGGAAGGTAATTCAAATACAGATGAACAATTCCTGTAACTCCTTAAAGAAGTTTTGTTGGTCTTCGGGGTAAAGTGTCCCCTGATACTTCAGGGATGTTGCTGACTCTTATGTGCAAGTTTGCACCATCAATAATTACACATATTTTAGCACACAATAAACTGCCAAAGATGAGCTTTGAGCTGGATCGGTTCCCTGCTCCACTGTATTGCTATAGGATTGCACTGGTGACACAAGAGTGGGGCTGGGGAGATACGAGCATGAGAACACCCTATGCGGGAGGAGTTTGTGCTCATTTCCAGTTTAAGTTAGCCCTGGAGTTGCACCCTTTGCCTCTACACTGTGACCACTCCTGTCAGGCATCACCATCTGTTCAGAGCTTGAGGAGAATAAAGCCTTTCCTTCTTCTCTCCCAACATTTCAGAGGCTCTGAAGTCTGGGGAAGCTCAGAACTGAAGAACAGTGCAGGCCTCTGACATTAATTACAGTTTCCTGGGTTATGAGTGAAATAGAAAACTAACAGTATGTGCTAATGTATTTTTTACAACAGCTTGAATATGTGGGTCTGGTTATGTAGTAGATGTACAAACCCTTGCTGTATTGAATTTGCTGTATTGCAGCTGTTGGTTGCATATGTGATCATTTTCTTTTTTATGCATTTTGACTGGTAAAACTAACAAATAAAAAGAAGTTTAGCTGGAATGGAGCTACACTTTCACGTTAAAAACAAAGTTATCTTCTTCCTGGCATGGATTTCTTCATTACCTGAACTGATACAAGCCACACTAGCTTGCAGCTGAGTGCTCCAGCCAGAAGTGCTTTAATGGTGCCCCTGCCCAGAGGTGTTTCCCTGGTGTACACAGCATATAAGTTATCCTTATCTTTCTCTGTCTGTGCAGTCTGCCCACATGATATGACTAAAGTTCATGTCTTCCTCTTTGAATTTCTTTTTCTTAGGACTGTTTTTGGGGGTGTTTATTGTAGGCAGGTGATGCAGTATAAAACCTTAGGGTTTCAAATCTATACAGCCAATTCCTTTAGCAGTGGTGAGAAGTACACTTTTGGCAGGGTAAGTGCTCTTTGAGCTCTGATACCTGGAGATGCTCTGTGTCAGGGCATAGTTTTCCTATGAGGTGTATGCTGTGAAAGGCTGCAGCCTTTGGTGGACACTGAGGATTTAGTATCTGTGCTCAGCAAAAAGAAGAGGATAGCTCTCTGGATGCCACACTCTGAAGCACAAGGTAGGCTTGTCATATGGTATCTCAAGCTAGCTTCCATGCTCAGAACCACACAGTTGAGAAGGAAACGAGTTGGTTGGGATTTGAAGGTGAGCACATGGAGAGCATGGGATGCACTATGCCAAGCACCAGTGTGACCCGTAGCTCTGGCTGGCTGTTTTGAGTCATGGCAGGAAGGAATCTCCTGGAGAGATGGAATGTCATGAAAATCAGGCCTGTCCAGGGTGTGGCAGGGAGGGTATCAAAGTGAACCCCAACTTGCCTGTCACTTTTAATGTTAAGGAACTTTAATCAGCATATGTTAATTTGGCCCACTTCTTTAAATGTGTAAGGATGTGCATAAACACATTGTTATGAGAAGCCTTAAAGCTAAAACTAGGCACAGTGTCTTGTAGTGCTAATTGGTGAATGGTAGCATGGAAGAGCTGTGTCTTGTCACATCTTAATTCTGGTTTTACAGTAGAATCTCCTGCCTTTTCTGCTGGTTGCCTTAAGATGGTGGGGAGAAAATACTTCCTTCTCCCATCTGACTCTGTGGTCTGACGGATTTGAGATCAAGCTTGAGATTAGGCCAACTTTGGGTGTGAATCGTGTCTGGGAGCTAAGACTGGAGGTGCTAAGCACTGTTATAACTCGTGGCCTATCGTGACATGAACACAGACTGAAATACTGAAGTCCTTCTAACTGGCTCCTACATAGCACTGTTGTTAGCACTACCACACTAAATGACCTCTCTTACATAGAAATCTTGTAAAATAACCAGCTCCAAAATACTTGGAAGCTTTGCAGTCTCTTTACTACCAGTGGCCCAACACAGTGCTTCTATCTGTCTGGTTTGAGCTGGGAAGTAAAAGGCTATATAGTAAGATGGAATCCTTTAAGCTGTAGCAAGTAGATGTTAGGGAAAATGAGTAAAGTCTATAGAAATCCTGAATGAAAGCAGTGGAAGAGTATTATTTACCACTGAAACTGCACTGGGCCAAATGGATTAAACGTCAGGTTAATAACTTGCTTTCGAGAGGGCCTTAGTCTCAGGGTTGTTGTTTGTCCAGGGGTTTTGTTTCAGTGCTGTACTCAGATTCAGTGTTGCTTCATGTTAAGTGTGTAATTTTAGACCTTCTCAGCAGTTTGTTCTGTCCTTTTGGCTAATAGAAACAAAATGAATCATCTTTATCTATTTTAGCAATGCTTTCTCTATCTCAGCTAATGAGATTTCCGGGTAGATAATTCTTTAATTAGTTAGCAGTGTTTACAAACCACAGACCTGGGTTGGACACCTGAGAAGATAATGAGAGGAAAAGGAGAAGACCAACGTACTGAAAGGGAGATTAAACAGCTCAGTGTGTTCTGCAACACATGCATAAAATGGTCTTTACAGCAAAGCATCTTATGGGTGTAAGGAGGGCCTGTCCCACGGGCCCTCTGCAGTTATACATTATGGTACTGTCATATTTTTCAGTAGGAATCTCACTTTTTCTTTTCTCTATCTTGTAGTTTTATGCTGATTCTGGTTGTTTTAATACTTTACTGTCTGCTGTGGTGCTAATGATGGTACAAGCAGTGATTGTATGACTTTGGATAAACAAATTAGTTTCTCTCTGGCTCAGAGAAGTTAATCATGTTTCTCAGCAATGTGATGGAGTTTACTTGAAAGAGCGCTCTCAGAGGGATTGCCACAAGCTTACTGTCACTTGTGAGTGGAATGTGGACATCTGGAGCAGCATGAGGCACCAGTCTGTGCACAAAACCTCTCAGGTTTGCTGGGGAGAAGTGAGAGGTGGACCCTGGTCTGATTTGCTTTGCCGGAGGGACTTAAATTGCATAAGGAGATGGTGACGCCTTGTGCCTTGCATGCGAGAGACTTTCTTAATTAGAAGTAGAATCTATTAGCATAGGGATGCCGGGAGAAAACAAAGTTATTTTTAAAGCTTCCTTTCATTCAGAAACTATTTTTGAAATGCTAATGGTGGTGTATTTGCCTTGTGCTGCTGGATCATAAGCAACATTTGCAAATGCTGAAATGCTATCCCTATTTTGACACTTGGCAACTTCAGCTGAAATTCTGCTGACATGTTTTTACAGCTTGTTACTACACGCATTGAAGCTGCAGCCTGGTTAAATACTTAGCATCGTGAATGCACAGACATGTAGTATATGAAGTGTCTTTAGAGCCGAACAGAATGGTTCAGTTGTCACTGATTCAAG
>JANHGB010020586.1:0-14500 GCA_026283785.1 Coracopsis vasa
CTCATTAGCCCCCTGCAGGACAGCAAAGTGGTTCTGGGTGGGGACCTCAGATTTAGGAGGAAGCCCCTTGCTTTTAACTGTCCTCTTCCTGCTTTTTTTGTTGGGTTCTTTTGTTACTGTTCCCCAGCTTCCTGGGTTAACGGCTTCCTTCTTTCCTCCATAAGCTACAGGGGACACTTGAGGCCCCTGCACAATTTGTGCCTCGAGCAAGCAGTGCTGCTTCCTCTCAGTTTCCCTGACATCTTTCAGCCTATTAACAGCAGCCACAGCTCAGCCATCTGCTGCAGGAGGACCTCCACTAGGGAGCACAGCGTACAGCCCTGCCCATGGTGGACCCTCGTCTCTCAAGACCGGCGCAGGCACTCTCTACACTCAGAGCTCTGCGCTGCAGCCTCCCCTCTCATCGGCTCTGCCTGGCTGCTTACGCAGGTCACCACCGGGGCAGCCAGAGCAGAACTCCCAGACCACGCCCTAGTCATACCACGAGCACTCACCATCCCGCGCAAACTGCCTCGACCCGCCCTGGTCGCCGCGCCCCCTAGGGCACTATTGTAACCGGTCAGGGCTGGTGCCGCCCCTGCTGGCTCCGCCCCCTGTGAGTCAGCTGCTGGCGTCAGCTGAGCTGCCGGCTCCTGGGCAAGTCCTGTCGAGGACTTGAGGCTCTGTCGGTGGCTGTTGCCGCTGTGAGTTGAGGCTCTTGGAGGCTGAGCTTCCCCCCGCTCAGGTATTGAAGACGTCCTCTCTCGAGCTACTCACCTCAGCAATTTTTAAGAAAGCTATGAAAGCCATATGCAGATTTCATCAAAATTGACAGGACTTTTTCATTGACTGTAATGGAAAAGAGATTATGCAGAGGTGCAGGTTATGCAGATTTGCAAGATGTACCATACCTTTTCCAAAGACATAACACTATTTTGGAGAAATTCTTCAAAACTAGAGAACGTATGGTCTGAGAATGTGTTTGACTTTCCGGAGAGAAGCAGTGGCAAAGACAGTTCATACATGGCCAGTTACAATCATGACTTAAACCTGTGGTTGCTTTGCTTGCTTATTGTTCTTGTGATAATCCACCCTTAATTCCATATATCTGAATATTTCAGTGGTCTTTAAATATTTCGAATGACCAGAATTGGGCATTGGGAGGTTCAAGTCCAGATGTGATGACTGAATACAGCTTTGACTTTTTGTTAACTGTAGACCACAAATTTTCACCTGCTTATCATAATAACCTGCATTCATTATATTGTTTCTTTGGAAGATCATTCTAGTGTTCATTTACTCATGATATGAAAATATTCTGCTTAGCTTTTCCTTTAGATTTTCCTGATCATCTCCAACGTGAAATTGTAGAGTATGTCTCGATGAACAGTGCTGGGTGAACACTATTCATCTGTCTGGGTGAGTAGTGCCAGGCATGGTATCTATGGTTAGCACTGCTGCAAGTGTACTATAACCAATAATAAAAAGTAAAGCTTTGTCAGAGTGTGTGGGCCACTTCCAATACCAGTACTGCAGTCTTTTGGAGGGTTAACTGAAGCCAAAGTAACCTAATTTAACACAATGAAACTCTGGGTGTGCTCATTTCCTAGTGCTGAGCATCTTCACTTACGCTATTTCACTGAACACAAGGCTACATTCAGAGCTGCTTGTGGTCAGACCAGTTCTGGAGAGGTCAAACACTCGGCTGCAGTGTCAGCGTTTGAAATTGAAAGTGCAAGGGAAAACATAGGGAGTCAGGACTCTCCCGCAGGGAAGGTAGCAAAACGGCCTTTGCTCTGTATGCACTATCATTTGATTATTGTTTCTTTTGTTCTCTTGTTTCTGGGACTGGTCCTACCCACCTCCCCAGAGACAACTAGCTTGGAGTCAAAGAACTCATGGCCTTTCCGGACCAACAGGTTTGGGCATATGCTTTCTTAACGGAGTGAAAGGAAATGATCTTGCTTTGCAACAGTGATGCTTTCTGTATCATAGAATGGTTAGGGTTGGAAAGAACCTACACAGTTTATTTTATTTTCCTTGAGAATATACTAAGACAGTAATGAAGGAAGAGGTAGAATGATCAAAAAATAGTCAAAATTGTTTGGATAATGTGTACGTTCATTACTTTTAGGAACTGTAGATAGTCTGTAAAATAGAGAACATCTAAAAATGATAACCATACTATGACATGTTTGGAAAGTTTTTCTTGAGCTTAATTATCCACAAATATAGCTGTGTGACAGTATTTAAACTGAGATTTATTTGTCATTAATTTGAGTTAAATTTTCTATTACCTTTGTAAAAACCAATAATAAACACTCACAAAGTGACAAGCCACTGAACCTCATCTAACCTGATATTTTAGAAAGGGTATCCCTACAGCAAACTAATAAAGTAAAAATGGTAAACTATACTAGTATGGATTATTAAATGACAGTGATTCAAAAAGGTTGTTGCAAAATTCATTTTGATTTGCTGGAAATCCTGAAAAGTTTTACTACGTATGCATATACATATATTCCTCAGGAAAAAAAAAAAATGCACAGATGAAAGGGGGTTATCTTAATGTAGATTTTAAACTGTTTTACCTACAAAATAAAAGATTTGCTTTGTTCCTGGAAGCTAAGCACCGGTGTGGTAGGTTCTTTGTTCCTAAATGTAATCCAGAAGAGAGAATTAAGAATTAAAAAAATGGAAATATATTCTACCTAAACTCACTAATAATACATTTTTGCATTTAGAATTCTGCTTTAGAAAAAATTAAAAGCATAATTCACCTCTGTAACTGAGCAGAACGTCTGTACATAAACCAATGTGGAAATTCATAGCTCATCTATGGAGGGAATGCCAGAGGCTAAAGAGTACATTTTGGGAGTCTTTTGGCCCTGGCTCCTCTCTGGCCATGCAGGAATAAGCAGGAGATGGGACACCCAAGGAAGCCAGCAACGTAAAATCCCAGCTTTTTTGTCTTTGCTCCCCCAAATAAGAAAGTGTCAAAGGCAGCCATCATCACAAATCCTGTTTCCAAAATCAATGTGAGAGGATGACACCATAAAGACCCCAAGAGAAGGAGGTTTTAATCTGAGTCATGTATGAGCCAACAGCTCATATTTGGAAATGGATAACTGCACCTGGAAAACACATTTGTTACATTTTTTCAGCTGCCAATCTTTAAAAAAATGACATTGCTTCTGACCTCAAGTAAAAGCATCTTGAAAGTGAAGTTGACCTTAGAATAACATAGAAGACCCAATTAGCAAGGTATAAGCCACCTGTTCTTACATGAACATTCTACAGGAAAACTTCTGTGTGTCAGTTCGTCACCGCATGTGCCCCTTTTACCAAATGAGGGAAGTAAGCACTTTCAGGAAGTGATACATCTAATTTTAAGACTGATGTGTAAGATAGATGTACTGCCTTTTGGAGGTGACATATTTTCTCTCCATTGATCACTAAGGTGACCTAGGATGAACTAGATCATGTTTTGATGGCTGCTTTGTAGATAAGTTGAGAAGAAATGTTTCTTAAGTTAGGTTTTTTGCCATTTCTGTCTGAAATAAAATGTTCCGGTCCTCCCAGTCACAGAGGAGTCATGAGAAATATTTTTCTTTAAGACTTATAGTTCTCTTTCCTGGCAATATTTTTAAACGTCCGTTTGCCCTTTAGGAATCAAATCACATAAATTACAGGAAATATAATGGAAATCCTTTGAAATAATTGAAAATAAAGAAACATAGCAACATCTTTCACCCAAAGACCACAATTTTCTCAGCAATATTAAAAAACCTCTCCCCATCTTTTTTTTTCCACAAACATATTAACACTTTCAGAAGAGCAACTGTGACAGTCTTCTAAGATATTGCATTTGTTTCACTCATTCATTCATTTCAGAAAACATAAAGGACTTTTATCATGATGCTGTGTCTTCATTTTCCAAGAAAAATCTATACAAAAAATAAAAAGTCACATTGAATAGATCATTCATTTACAACCATGATTGATTTACTAAAAAATCCACTTTATTAGAAAAGTATGATTTCCAAAACCAGGAAATGTACAATATATACTATACATATGCATTTTCCTCCCTTAATTTCTTTGCTAAAGTGTAAATGAGGGTCAAAGAGTGACAAGGAACATTTTTATTTGCTTGTTGTGTTTTTTTTCCATAAGTTGCTGAAAGAGCAGATGTGGAAACTAAGTGAATAACATCACCTCATTTTTCTTGTTAGTGTAATGGGGTGTGCTCATTTTTGCTGGGATAAAGTTAATATTCTCCATAGTAACTGGTATGGAGTGATGTCTTGGATTTATGCTGAAAACAGTGCTGATAACAGAGGAATGCATTCATTACCACTGGTCAGTGCTTACATAGAGTCAAGGCTTTTTTTGCTTCTCACATCAGCCCACCAGTGAGGAGTCTAGGAGTGCACAAGAAATTGGGAAGGGATACAGCTGGGACAACTGACTCTAACTAACCAAAGGGATATTCCATACTGTGTGGCATAATGCTCAGCATATAAAGCTAGGGGAAGAAGGGGAGATATTTGGAGTGACGACATCTGTCTTCCAAAGTAACCACTACAAGAGATGGAACCTTGCTTTCCTGGAGATGGCCAATACCTGAGTGCTGATGGGAAGTAGTGAAAGAATTCCTTGTTTTGCTTTCCTTCTGTTTGTGCACATTTAAACTGTCTTCATGTCAACCCATAAGATTTTTCTCATTTTTACTCTTCTGATTCTCTCCCTCATCCCACCATCAGGAAGTGAGCAAGCAGCTGTGTGGGGCTTAGTTACTGTCTGGGGTTACATGGGGCTTTATGGCCTTGTGTGGAATACAGTGACTTTAACCACCTTTTAGTTCCCACTGCTCTTGATTCTATCATCTTGTTCCACACTGGGATGAAGTGAAAAATAAGTTAAAACACAATTTTTGATATTTTTGTTGGTTTTGAAAATGACACTTGCAAATTGATCCTACTTCTTGTCTGAGACTGCTTCTTTTGAAATCCTAGTATCTGGTGCTAGAGCAAGTTACGGCAAAGGAAAGTGTCTGTTAGGAATTCAGAGGATTTTTAGACTGCCTTTTTCAAAAGTAGTTTCTAGTTGCTGAATCTCACAGGCACTTCAAAGTCAGGTGAACTAAAAAGACACTTTCAGTAAACAAAATATAAACTTACCACAAACTGGGACCATGAAGACCTTTTCTGATAGCTTTATACTTGAGAGAGAGGTGCACCAAAACAAAATGAAACAAAACAAAACTAAACAAAACAAAACTAAACAAAACAAACCAAAAGCCATTACCTGCCATTCATTATATGAAGAACCTGAGGGCTTCGTATCAGAGGCAGATTACCAGACATTATTAATTTCCTCTGTGATGGTCACTTCTGTCCATGTTTGATGTCTCTGTGTCAGAATGATAGTGATGACAATGGGAAATATTCATAAACAATCCAAAATTTGTGGTGCAAATGTGAATGTAATTTTACATCCTCTCATACAAACCATCATAGCTATAGAATAAAGCAAAAAAAAAGCTATAAGCATTTGTAACAGCAGAAGAGCTGCTTCAGGTAAATATGCTGTCTTTCTTTAAAATGGTTCAATAGCATGGATGAACTCTATATTTCCTTAAATTTCTAAATGGATGAGATTTCCTCCCATATTACATTTTATACAGGCCTTAAGGAAGAGAATTGTATCCTGTTCAGACCCAAGTCTGTGTGGTAAATCTTCAACACTGTTTGGGAGACTTTAACTACTGAATATTTTTTTCTGATTAAAGTATTAGCTAATGTAGAAAACTAAAGAATGTAGCTAGTTGCCTTTTATTTCTTTATTTAGAAGGCTGATTTCACTGTATTTAGTGCAGAAAGGAAGAGTACTTGTTATTCTGACAGGTGAAGTACCCTGAGAATAAAAAGAAAATGTTAAATGCTTCTTTTTCTCTAAGAGAATGCCTGTGGCATTCCCCTTACCAAGGTATTGTTTTTCTTAAAGGAGAAAAAAGAAAGAAAAAACCAAAGAGAAATCTGTGAGTTTGAAGAATTCTGTGCAGCTTTTGGTAGCTAATGGTTATATTCAAATGCATTCAAATGACTGGAAATTTTCTTGGATTGAAAAGTTATGCAAAATTGCCGAAGTGTGAAAAGAAAAATTATATTTAATGGATGTCTTCCTTACTTCTGTATTCCCTACTACAACTGTTCTTTGCAGTGATACACTATCTATTGTTACGCTTTTCCTATGAGAAACTTTGTCTTGTTTTCAATACAGTAGTCCAAATTTTAAAATTTTTTTTTTAGTTTGAAGATTTGCATTCTCCTAAGACTAGGCACTTTTTTTATGGAATCATGATATGCAGGAAAGTTCTTACCATGACTGAGAATAGGGAAGAAATTATAAAACAGGGGAGTCAGTATCAAGAAGGAAGGAAGGACCTTAATCCTTACCTTTTTCTTTCACCATACATTCTATATTTTGCTAGCCAGAAACTAAATAGAGGCACATGGTACAAACAGTGAAATAGGTTGGTTTTGTTTTCCTAGAGTAATCAAAATTGTATGAAACATTAATACTGAATTTTAAATTTTAGAACTTAGACATAAATTTTGTGATTTGTAAAAGGAAAATTACTTTTTAGATTCAACATATCCTGAAGTAGCCATTTAAAATGGGTCAACTAAACAGAACCCAGAACGTGACAAAGAATCGTGGAGTCACAGCATGCTTGAGATTGGAAGTGGCCTGTAGAGGTCAGCTAGTCCCAACTCCTCACTCAAGCAGGACCACCTACAGTCAGTTGCTAGGACTTTGCTTAGACCTTTTTCAATGTCTCTAAGGAGTGAGATTTCACAGCCTCCCTGGGAAACCTGTGACAATGCTCAGACACCCTCACAGCAAAAAAGTCTTTCCTGACATTGAGTGACCTCCTGTGTTTTAATTTGTGCCCACTGCCTCTCATGCTGTCATGGGACACCACTGAAAAGAGCCTGATTCTGTCTTTTTTGTACCATCTCTTTAGGTGTTTACATACATTGATGAGATCCTTCCTGAGCCTGCTTTCCTACAGGGTAAACAGCCACAGTTCTCTCAGACATTCTTTTTATGTGATGTGCTCCAGTCCCTTAATCATAAGCCTATTTTCTCTATTTTCCCTCTGCTTATTCTTTAAGGATTCTAAGGTTATTAACTTAGACATATACAATGGAGACATCTATTTACTCAGACTCAAAAACTGAAATGACTATACCTCTTAAGACAACGTTGACTTGATTATATAGTGCAACTATTCATTTCTGCCATATACTATTACAATGTTTAACAGAGAAAGCTTTACTGGAATATTTTGATATATATAATGTACAGCTGTTCTGGCAGTTTAAGTTTTGAAATGTACTACCTTATTTCCTGGCTCTAGAGGATTCGTTTTCTCAGTATTTCAAAAGTGCTGTCTTCTTGTACGATTCCCTTCTGGTCACCACAAAGACTACTCAAACACTTTCTTCAAAATGCTAATTTGTTCTGCATCCGTGGATGATCTTGTCCCTTTGAAACTCACAGCATGAGGGATAGAAAACCCAGCCAAATAGCTTAATATGACCACTGACCTTTCCAGAAGTTCCCTTGTAATAACTGGGTAGTGAAGAGAGTGTGAATCCTGATATTGCCATTATAAAATCTTTGGACTTTACAGTCTGTATGAAGCAGAAAGAAGCAATATGTCAGTCTAATACAGAACCTTTTAGTTTTAGCATTTTTTAAAAAAACTGAATGGATTAAAAATATGAACCTATTACAAGAAAATACATTTCAATTGAAGACCTTCAGAGATACAGGGAAATTAGATAAATAGAAATTTGATATGACATTTTAAGAGTATAAAAAAATAAGAATATTAAAGCTACTCACATTAAGGTCTAAACATTAAAATTTCACCTTTTTATTTTTTGAAATTGCTGTTAGCATTATGAAAACTCATATGAGGTGGTGATATGCTTTTGCCTCATGTCTCATTACACAGCTAAGAAGTGCATAAATCTGCACTACTTGATGCTCTGTCTGGTCCTGCCCTGATTACTTAAATGAAGGTTTATTGGGGAAAATGCAGCAATGAAGCCTAAGCTGCTCTCTGAAGCAGTCCTGCAATGTGTGATATTATAGGAAGAGGATCTCGGGTTTGGTTTTTTTTATGTGTGATTTCTTTTAGCCCTGTTAAGAAAAAAATAGAAAAGTGATAAACCAGGAATGTTTAAAAGAAGAAATAAACCAATATATAGAAATACACAATGCCTTGAAGTTTCCAGCAGTGCTGCAAACATACTGTCGTGTGAACAGTGCCATCTAATGGTTCTTTCGAAATTAGTTGGCACAAGTATTCGCAAAACTGACGAGAAGCATTCTCATGTTGTGGCAGAGCAGCTATATGAACATTAACACATTTACTGGTAAAATCCTGCAGTGTCATAATTTAGAGAAATTACATTTTCGATATAATCTTATCGTTTCAGGCACTGTTCTTATTTTAGTATGTGACGTTTAAATTTGATTTTAACATGAACCAATCACACAGATATTTATTTCCTTTAAAAATAAACTGCAACCATTTCAATATTGAAACCATAGAAATGAAATTTTTTTTAAGACAGTAAATAAAAATATTTTTTTTTATTCAGAGTTCATGAAATGAAAGGTGAGAATGGAAAATAGTGGACGCATTGACAACGCAGGAAAACCGGGAGAAATCTTTGAATTTCAGTGGTTTATTCCATTCTGAGCGAAATGTGAAAATTGAACCACAATAACTGAAGAACTCTTACTTCTCTGCTCTGCTTGAGCTCTAGCTTTTTATTCTATCTTCCTTTAAGCCTTAAATACCTATAGGGGTGTTTTTACTTCATGATTTTATTTCAAGTTGATTTTGGCTATGCAGCAACATTTTTAGTGTATTCATCTTCATGGAATTTAATACTAAAAAATAAACTTTATATACAGCAAGAATTTTCCAGCAGGAATATGTCTCTGTTGCAATATCTGAAGTAGCCTAGAATAAATAGAAAAAGAAGTTTCCTTTGGAGCTTTAAGCCATCCTGTAGAACCCAGTATTCCTGTCACAGAATTCTGTAAAAATCTATAGGGATGAGAGCATACCTTTAAGCCATAGAGCATTTTTTTGCACAGGGGTAAAAGAAAAAACAGAACTCTAGTCACAAAGATAACCAAGGATGATCACTGTAATAAAACTATAGGCCATGTTTTATGAAGCTATAAACACAAGCTTCAGCCACAAAATAAGGTAGCTGTCTTTAGCCTGCTCAACAAACAGATACATTTCCAGAGCCTATAAAGTATCTCTGAGCTTCTAATTAATAAAATTTCAAGCTATAACATGTGCAGTTCACGTAAGTCAGTGAATCTCTATAATGATGTGTACTTGATGCTGCTGATACCTATGTTGCAATAACTAGAGGAACTTTTAAAGCATTTAATGAATTGTAATTATGGTTGACCTTGCTCTTGAGGGCTTGAGCTGTGTATGCACGGTGCTTGCATCGCAAGACAAAATTTCATCATAGCATTCCTATTAAAGGACCTCTGGAGCTCTGCTCTCCTTACAATGGAGAACTGCTGCCAATGTTAGAAGAATAAAAAACGATACACACACATATATGTATTAAAAAAAAATAAAAATCAGATGTGGTTCATATCTTCCATACCACAGAAATGAAGGACTGGGGGGTATTTCAAGACCAGAAAGTATACAGATAGACTCTCCTCTGAACTTACAGCATGAAAATTTGGTGAAGTACATTCTGTAGTCCTATAGTGTTGAACCATTCTCAAATTTAAAATAATATTACTCATACTAAATATAAAGGTGTTTTTTCCTTAAAATTAAACTAGTGTCGTACTCTTCTCTGTACTTACCTGTTAGATACAGGTAACAACTGATAATTTCCTGATAATTCCATTCCAATCTTGCTTTTTCTATGATTCTGTGGTTCTAAAGTCTTAAACAACTGAATTATCTAACCATGCAGACGAACCCTCTCCCTCACTCTTTCTAGTTCATGCTTTCCAAACCATTTTATATTTTTTTAATTCTCTCCTCTGAATTCTAAAGTGTCTGCAGTTTAGAATAGACTGTATAGAATAGACTGTCTACAGTCTTCTTTAGTATAGGGTGCCAAAAAAGGAAAGAGTACTCTGTCTGAGGCCTCTCCCATTCTGGTTAAAGTGTGATAATGAGTGTCTCCCCATAGTTCATGAGCAGTGTTGCAGCTAATGCATCTCAGAGTGAGAACGGATTTTTTTGCAGCGCATGGTATGGATGACACACTTTTAATTTGTGTTCAAGTGTGATTTCAATCTTATTGTCTCCAGTACTGCTGCCAATATAGGGTTTTCTCAGGCTGGGGGGAGGCCCACAGGGCAGCAGGGCAGAGACTGACCAGCCAGAGGCCCAGCTCTTTCTTCTGCCAGTCTTCCCCAGCAGTCTGATCAAAGGCTACAGACCATGTTTGTCAGATCTGGCCTTGTATGTAGACTGCCAAACCCCCTTCTGAGGAACAGGGAGTGCAGCTGGCCGGGAGTGCAACTGCCCTGGAGAGCAGTGTTGATACGAGCTGGGGCCTAGGACATGGTAGCTTGCAATCTCACCTAAAACTAACTCCCACTTTGACCAGAAGTGACCAAAACGTCCTCTTTGTCTATGGTTTTGTGACCATGTTGTGCACTAGTTTCATGGTAATTTCATCACTGTAATGAAATTTTGGTTCATCATCCCTACTCATTTTTTTGTAGAGAAGAAACAAGATGTAAAGCCTTCTTAGGCTGAGATAGAACGTTTCTGATTTGCCCTCTATTGAATAAGCAGCTTGTGGTCACAAATAACGAGGTTACCCTGTTTCACAGTAAGGTAGTTTTGACCAGCTTATCAGGGTTCAGCTGATCAGAGGTTGATGGCTTAGCAGGTTGCTCTAGCATCTTGTTGGGAATTAAAATTTGACCAACAGTTCTGTGACAGATACACAGTCAGACGGATCTCAAGCTAAAATATTTTCCTGAAGGAAGTGTTGCTAGGATTTGGGAGTGATTCAGCGGAGTGAGTTGTTTTGCTGTCAGGCATCAGCATCTCATGAGTCAAGCAAATAAATTGTAATGATGTATTTTGTAAACCCAGGCACTGGGCAATGACTGCATAGCTGATGATTCCAGCATTGTCAATTATAAAAACAATACAAAGCTTAAATTCAAAATTACTAATGTTTTATATTAATAGTAATGTCACTGAAGGTGAGTCAGTTAGATAATCAATAAGTCACTAATTCAGATACCTAAGAAGTGAAACCTATTGTTTGGATGCCCAGATTCTTTACTTAAAACCCCATGATTCCCCCATGCTTTTCCAATAATCTCTACTGTTCTTTCTGACATTCCCTGTGACCTCTCGAAAATTCACTCCTAATTTTAAAATTTGCACATCATTTTTCCCTTCCACCTATATGAGTCCTATACCAAGAGCTTGTTGCTTTATCCTGTCCTTATTCTCATGGGGTTTTATTCATCTCCATGTGGAAGCACTTCTTGCTCTTGCCTGTATCACTTACACAAAGAAAGATTATTTTATGAAGTCATATGCCCTGGAATACATACACTTGCAACAAATACTTAATCTGTATTTTCCTTCAAAATAGTAAAATAAGACGTATAAATAAATGTCTCACACAATTTTCGAGGGTCTTTTTCCCTTGGTAGAATACTGCAAGGTAATAGTCTTGAATCTCTTGATTAATGCTGCCATCTAGTGACCATTGAAGAAATTAAAACCCACTTCATTTAAACATACTTTCAGCTCCCTGACCTAGTTAAGACCTGTTTAGCTCTTTCATAAAATCATTTACTTCAGAGCAGAAATTCAGTGAAGTGTGTAAGGACTTAGCTCAAAAACTGCCATTTAACATCATATTCTGGCTTCATATGATGAGCTTAGGTTTTGTGCCAAATAGTGCAGTTACTAGAACTGTGTTTTTCTCACATAAAGGAATATATACAGACAAAAATAAAATAAAAGAAATCAACACTTTTCTAGTTAACAGGTATATGAATGTATTTATCCTAACACCTTTTATATTCTTGGTTTTCTTGAATATCTGTCTTTCCCACCATCAGTTTATACAAGAAAGGATTTTTTTCTTCTAATCTGTAAAACAAAATTTACAGACAAATAAATACCATTCCAGCCAATCAAGACCAGATCTATATCAAAAGCTATAAAGTTATTGCAAACACATATTTTGCCTTTAGAATAAGGAATGAATGTTCCAGTTTCTTCATGGTAAGAAATGTCTTAACAATTCATGAATCATATTCTTTTTGTCCCAGGATACCTTCTTTCATGTCTACACTGAAAGATAGAATACTGAACAAATATCTCTCAGGAATCATTCAAAGACATATTTTTTTCTCCATTGATTTAATAGGTAGTTAAACATTAGCTTTAAGAGGACGGGTCCTAAAACTTGAAATGCCTTATTCCAACAGAATCCCCATTAGACTGTGTTTACCACCAGCTAAGAGGGTCTGGCATAGATTAAGAGCATTTCCCTGCCAGTCAGTGCTGCACTGCTTGCAAATGCTTTATGTCAGTGCATGGGTTGGCAGGCAGATAGTCTGGTGGACTGAAGTGAGACGGAGGTGCTGAACCTCTTCTTGGGCATAAACTGGATGAGAGATCATAAAAAAATTACATCTCTGAATGAATATGAAAAGCCTGAGCAGAATCTACTCACTATTTTCCTAAAGAGATTATATTTTGCTCATTCCAAAATTTTCTTATTACTAAGAGCATTATTGGTCTTGCTCCTACATTTCCATGATGACTTCCCTAGAAATCCAATCTCTATTCCAATTGCTGTGTTAGTAAACAACATAGATATTGCCAGTGCAGCTGCTTGTCATCAAAAAGTCATCTTCTCTAATTCATACAGTTCTGGAATGGAAAGTGGATCTATTTTCTAAATGCCTTGTTTCCATACACTTCAGTAATGTAAATTACACAGCTTTATAGAATTATGCTATGGGTTAACTTAGTTATAAGCCTGACTACTTTAGACACTTCTAGACCTAATCATAATACTGTGAATCATTATCCCTGTGCTAAAGAGCTCCTAGAAAATAACAAGGCTAAAATAGTTCAATGCATTTAATAACTAGGGTTTCATTCAGATATGTTGTTTTATTCTTTCCTTCCTGACAACCACCAAAATAAAACCAGCATCAGGAATAGTTCATAGAAAAGGGAATGGGGAAGTGGCTGTTTCTATATTTAATTTGACCATTTCCAGTGATGAGAGTCATCTGCCAAATGATGAAAATTGTGACAGGCTTAGACAGTGGACTGGATGAAAGGCGTGGAAAAAAAATCTCAGCTACATAAAATCTAGCAAAAACTTTGATGTGATTCCCCATTTAAAAGTTCTTCATTTAACTGAGGACACTAAGATTAGTGGATGAATTGGGAAATAGATTTGCTCAGTAAATAAATTCAAAAATTAACTCAGGAACCAGACAAAGTAGAGGGGGCAACAGGTTATGTAGAAAGGTAAGTTTCACCAGCCAGATTGAAAATGGGTGAAAAATGAATTCTTCTAGGTCATTCTTGAAGTTTATTTTATTTAACCTTTTGATTATGAGAGCTTCACACTAAAAGCTGGAAGCTGCAGGTGGAATCTGAACATGATGTAAAGGCTAGAGATATTCGATACTGGTATCAGTATCAAAGGTTGGACTAGTGAAATTGGAAGAAATATAGATGTAAGAAATGTTAGCTCATGCATTTAGAGACCCATACAAGAAAACTGATATTGTGAATTGAAAATTTAACAGCCTAAAATGACAGAGGAATAAAAACAATTGTTTCCCTGGATCCTATGAATTGCCAGGGTAGCAAAACCAAAGTAAATACGAACTTCTACAGCTTAGAAACTCTTAGTTCTGCCATCCTGTTGAGAATTTGAGGTAGTATACATAATTCTGATGAACCCACTGAAGTAATATGAACAAAATTTCAAATAGATATAGAGGAGATCACATAAGCTTAAGAGTCGTAGAATCATAGAATAGTTAGGGTTGAAAAGGACCTTAAGATCATCTAGTTCCAACCCACCTGCCATGGGGAGGGACACCTCACACTAAACCATGTCACCCAAGACTCCATCCAAACTGGCCTTGAACACTGCCAGGGATGGAGCTACTCCCTTGGGCATTCACTACTTTCCTGGGCACTGTTCCAGTGCTTCGCCACCCACACAGTAAAGAACTTCTTCCTTATATCTAACCTAAACTTTCCCTGTTTAAGTTTGAACCCATTCCCCCTTGTCCTGTCACTATAGTCCCTGATTAAGAGTCCTTTCCCAGCACCTTTGCAGGCCCCTTTCAGATACTGGAAGGCTGCTATGAGGTCTCCATGCAGCCTTCTCTTCTCCAGGCTGAACAGCCCCAACTTTCTCAG
>JANHGB010020595.1:0-22757 GCA_026283785.1 Coracopsis vasa
TCAATGTATTGCAGGTGTTCTGGAGCTTGTCCCTGTTCCAGTGCAGTCTGGATCAGTCCATGGCAGATGGTAGGGCTATGTTTCCACCCCTGGGGCAGTCGGTTCCAAGTGTACTGGACGCCCCTCCAAGTAAAAGCGAACTGTGGCCTGCACTCTGCTGCCAAAGGAATTGAGAAAAATGCATTGGCAATATCAATTGTGGCATCCCACTTGGCTGCCTTTGCCTCCAGTTCATATTGAAGTTCTAGCATGTCTAGTACGGCAGCACTCGGTGATGGTGTGACCTCATTCAGATCATGGTAGTGTACTGTTAGTCTGCACTCTTGTCCCAGGTTCAGCTGTAGCAGTCATTTTTCTCCTTCTTAGCAGCTGGTGCAATGCTGTGTTTTTGACTTTCGGCCTGGGAACAGCGCTGATAAACAGTGATGTTTTTAGTTGTTGCTAAGGAATGTTTAGTCTGACCAAGGACTTTCTGAGTCTCATGCTCTGCCAGGGAGGAGGGGAAGCCGTGAGGAAGCAGAGACAGGACACCTGACTCAAACTAGCCAAAGAGGTGTTCCATACCACAGCATGTCATGCAGAGGATGCAAAGTGGGGGCAGTTACCCGGAAGGGCGAGATCACTGCTGGGTCGGACTGGATATTGGTCGGTGCATGAGCAGTTGTATTCTCTTCCCTTGTTATTTCCTTTATCACTATTATTATTGGTGGTAGCAGTAGTGATTTGTTATATCTTAGTTACTAAACTGTTCTTATCTCAACCCGTGGGATTTACATTCTTTTTGATTCTCCTCCCCATCCCTCCGGGAGTGGGGGTGAAGGTAAGAAAGGAAGGAGTGAAAGAGTGGCTGCGTGGCTGATTTATGCCTGATTGACTGGGTTTAAACCACGACAGCATATAATGTTAAGTGGAAGATCATCACCTCAGTCTGGTTCGGTTTTGTCTGATTTCTGGGACTGAATGTGTCTTCTGTGTCTGGGCTTTATAAATTATTCATCAGAGAGAGACTGCTTAATGCAGCTTGACAGTCAAAAAACTCATGTTCTGTATTAGTACATACATATATATATTCATATACCCCTATATAATTTTATATGCATATAATATGCTTAAACCTCGATCTGCTCCTGCATTACTTCATAACCAGCTGGAATAATTTGCTTTTCATTAGCAGAGATTACTTCAAAATTATAGATTACTGGATTACTAGACAAACTAATAAAGAATTGAGTAGACAAATGGATCAAAACCAGTCTGAAAAGCCAGGCTCATAGGACTCTGATCAGCAACACAAAGCCTAGCTGGAGTCCAGTCACTAGTGGTATACTCCATGAGTCAATACTGGTGCCAATACTGCTTATTGTTTTTATTAATGACTTAGACGATGAGACAGAGTCTAGTTTGTAGATGATACAAAAAACAGAAGTTAGGGTTGATAGACCAGACATTTATGGTACTATTCAAAGAGACCTCAATAGGCTGGGAAAATGTGCAGAGAAGAATCTCATGAAGTTCAATAAATATAAATGCCAAGGCGTGCCCCTGGACAGGGACAACCCTGTGAACCAGGACAGACTGGAGGCCAAACAACTGTAAAACACGTGGGCAGAAATGAGCCTAGGTGTCCTGATGGACACCAAATGTAATGTGATTTCAACATGGCCTTGCAACATTCCAATCTGCCTACTCAGTATCTACTCAGGATCAGACACGTCTGGAATGATAAGTCCAGTTCTGGACTACGTGGTACAGAAAACATGGACATGCTGGAGCAGGTCCAGCAAAGTGCCATGGAGAGTATTAAGGGTCTGGAGCACCTGCCATAGAAGGAGAGGCTGAGAGCCTCTCAGTGGTGTCCAGAAAGAGGACAAGAGGCAATGAGAAGAAACTGAAACACAGGAAATTTCATTTCAACAAAATAAACAATTTTCTCACTTTGAGGGTGATCAAACAGTAGAACTGCTCCTGTGAAGTTGTAGCATCACTATCCTTGGAGATATGCAAACCTGACTGGACACAGCCCTGGACAACTCACTCTTATTGATCATTCTCTGAACAGGAGAACTGAACTAGACAATCTCTAGAGATCCCTTTCAACTTCAACTGTTCTGTAATTCTATGATTGTATTTTATGAATATTTAATATTATGGTTGCATATCCTGATACAAATGACCACATTTTTGAAACTCTATAAAGAGAGAATTTATTATGAATTGTTATCTTCACTGTTCTGTAATATCCAATGAATAAGGCAGAAGGTTTGTTACTTGTTTTGTTGTCTGTTTTTTGTTTGTTTGTTTGTTTTCAGATGGAAGCTTCAATTCAATACAGTGGGATTATTAGCAGCACGAAGTTAAATGTTTTTTGACGGTCTTTTGCAAAACTATTGGAAATGATTTCTACACAAACCTGGTAAAAAGAATTTTGCTAGGCAATCATAAGCTGTAAGAACAGGAAAATGAACAAGTAGTTGCAACATCTTGTTTGAGATGCCATGCTATCTTCCTTTTTCTTCCCAAGGCCTTGGGGCTGAATGTTTAAGAAGTTTTTAGTCGTATCTACATTTTGGATATGCCTATGAGCAATTGCAAAAGCTATGCCATTAGTATATGCTCTATTTAGAATATTCTTATGGCCATTACATTCTAGGACTTTTTAGTGTGGAAACGTGAAGATTTTCCAACTAAAATGAGGTTTAAAGCTCTTAACACGCTCTGACCTTTAGAAGTAGAACATGATTTATAGTCCTTCTTTTAATGAAGGATTTTTATCAACTCAATTATTCCTCCAAGTATTCTCTATTTTACCTTTATAGAGACCAACATTACTTTGATGAAGAAAGAAAAAATAGATCTGATATATGATATAATTTTTATAAGTTTTCCAAGTATAAAAATCTCTCCACATAAGAGTCACCTGTTAGATGAACAGATTCTTCTATACATTCTGCTAATAAAAAGTCAAGAGAATTAGAATTTAGATGTTAAATTTTTATTCTCTGCTTCAGAGAAGTGATTATGTTGGTGGCTGTTAAATTACTTTTTTCCCCCCTCAAATATTGAATGCATTCTTTGAGAGTCCTGTATACAACAGATAAAGGAAAAGATCATGGAATGAAAGTACAAATCATTTTTCTCACAAATAAGCCTAAAAATGGCAAACTTACTACACTTCAACTAGAAGCACAGCCACCTATATAGAGGTGGCTTGTACAGAGGATTAGTTATGTCAATTATGTATACAAGATCAGTAAATGACACACAGACTTCACAGTAAATAATTGCACAGCTACGTATTAGAAAAGACAGATTTAAAATAACAATGAAAATAAAAAGAAAAATAATCTGCATGTGACCAGGGAAAATATCTTAAAATATCACTAAATGTATCAATATACAAGGTAGAAGTCTTAGACCTTATTGAAAGTGGGATTCATATTGACTTCAACAGGATTTCACTTTTAAAGTGTTATTCCAACTCACTTTTTTTTTTTTTTTCTTTTTAAATAATGCTTTCAGTGATATAACAAAAGGAATAAGCAATATATCTTATCTAAACTCTACACAAGCCAGTGCCTGGCAGCAACAAGCATTGCAAGACTTGACAAGATGGAATTTTAAACCTGACACAATCATTTCAATCAGAGCGCACAAGCCAGAGCAATACTTAATAACCTGGTGCCTCCTGCACTGATGACAGCAAAAATAAATCCATAAGCCAGGCTGGTTTAGGAAGGTTTCTTTCCCAGCCCTTTTAAGAAATACAGGTTTCACTAAAGCCACAGACCAGAACAAGACACAATGAAGAAAAACTGCACTATATTTTAAAACAGCTAAATGAGTATTGCAAAAAGCCCTGTTCCATGATAGCTAATATAAGCAGGTGAACAAAACTAAAAGGAAACAGCAAAAACCAGGGAAAATAGACTGACTTATTAATTACATAGAAGTGGAAGACTCTGTGAAGGGCAACCCTCTGAGAATAATTGCCCCCTTTCACCTGGAGCATTTAGCAAGATGAGACCAAAGGAGAGGAACTTCCCATACAATTCCCTGGAAAGTGTCATTCTAAGTCAGAAAGTGCTGGAGTACTGCAAGAAATTGAGGGACAAAGTTTACCAGGACAATAGATTTTGAGCACTGACCTGATAACACGTATTTAGTGATTCCTCACCTGAAGCTTGACATGCTATAAAGGGCCATGACAGGGCTTGCACATCCCTATTTCAGAGGACTTTGAAAAAAAACATGGTCAAACCCCAAAAGCCCCAAAACAGCCGTGCTCCATTATAATGAAGTCTGACTTACTCTTGCAAAATCACTTGGCAAGTCATTCAGCACTAAATGGAAAATTTGACTTCACAAGTAACACAATATTAAGTCCCCGTTACTTTTTTTTATAAGACACACAACTATAAACTCTGCTTGCTAATTGTCAGTCACATTAAAAATACGTATTAAAGACTTAATAGGGTTAAGCATAAACCATATACAAATGAGAATTATGAAACTATCTGACCCTCAACTGACCAAATGGATATCCCATACCATGTGACATCATGCTCAGCAAAAAATGTAAGTGAAGAAGAAGGAAGAGGGAGCTGTTCAAAGTTACAGGTTTTTGTCTTCCCAAATAACCTTATGCATGATAGAGCCCTGCTTTCCTGGAGATGTCTGAAAATTTGCCTGCCATTGGGAAGTAGTGTATTAATTCCTTATTTTACTTTGCTTGTGTGTGCAGCTTTTGCTTTACCTATTAAACTGTCTTTATCTCAACCCACGAGTTTTCTCATTTTAACTCTTCTGATTCTCTTTCCCACTCACTGGGGGTAGTGAGTGAGCAGCTGTGTGCGGCTTAGTTGCTGGTTGGGGTTAAACCATGACAATATCCTATGAAAAATACCATAGTCAGTTCTTATTTCTAGTCACTTCGAATCTGCCTGGCCCAATTAAAAAACTGTAAGACCGTTCTGAAAGACATATTCTCCCCAGAGCTTTGCAGAAATTTAAAATGAGCTAAGTGAATTAACCACAGTATGTAGGTGGTCTGCTTTCTGCCTGTAGGTATAATTTTAAGCATTTCTAAGATCTACTCAATCAACTCATTCACTTTGTGACTAATAGCTGTAACAAATACCATACTCATTCTGAGTGAGTTTTGCTTCATTTATTTAAAAAACATGTATTTGATGTAGCAATTGTGCACGAGTCATGATTTGTAGTTATAAACTAGAATATTAAGGCCTGGCTTCTTGCATAGGTGCAAGTACCACAACTGAAAACAGAATAAAACAAAATAATATGGAAACAGCTTTCAGTTTGAGATTAATAGTAATGTGGAAAAAGAATATACTGAGGTTGGTGGGTTTGGGTTTTTTTTGTAATGGTGAAACATGACAATTACCTTTGAATGTATTTAGTTGTATAAAGAATAAATGGAACATATCCATATCTGCAGATCAAGGGACCAAATTAGTTCTGATGTTAACATTCATATCCTACTTTCTGCTGGGAAATGGAGGTTTGGAGTTATCAGAACACCGGCCCTAAACATTTCTGACTTACATCCAGAAATGCTACAAACCATTCATCTGACAACATGACGCAATAGTAATCCATTTTTTCCTTACTATTATTTATGTTGTGATTGCAACCACTTCTGCAAAATGCTGTATTTTT
Source organism: Coracopsis vasa (assembly GCA_026283785.1). Classification (NCBI taxonomy): domain Eukaryota; kingdom Metazoa; phylum Chordata; class Aves; order Psittaciformes; family Psittacidae; genus Coracopsis; species Coracopsis vasa. The sequence goes on from JANHGB010020595.1 coordinate 5,680, forward strand.
ATCGCTGTAACTTATGTGAATACACCTCAGGCATTTAATTACAGAAACACTATATTGCAGCATTTTGGGGTCTTTAATAAGAGTTGCAATCTTCACCTCATTATATTAATAACCCTTCAAATGGGCACAATAGATATATGTCGCTACTCCAGCATTCATAGGTTAGCTTATATTTTGCTATAAAACTTATTTTTTGGTACTAGAATGAAAAGGCATATACAAAAAGAAGTACATAACCAATCACAATTGCTTCAGAAATTATATACATGAAAATCAAGAAATTGAATTCCAGTGTTCAAGTTCAGTATTAACCCAGTTCAGTTGTCATCATGTATGGAAAAGTCATTTCTAGAGGACACCAATTGTACTTTGCCATTTGTCAAATTATAAGCAGAACTGATAAGGTAGTTTGACACTTCCCATTAGAAGAGGCTGTTTCAGATTGTCAGTAACATCAAAATTGAAATATACCAGCTTGAATGTCTGCTTTAGCATCATTTCTTTTTCTTTTCATAAGTGCTCAGTAGATTTAGTTTATGAAAAAAAAGTGAGAAGTGACTTCATCACAGCTTGTAAATGCCTTCATAAATAGGAGAAAGTCTAGCAGAACAAGGTACAGCAAGAGCCAATGGCTGGAAGATAAAACTAGGCAAACTCAAATAGGAAATAAATATACATTTCTTTTAAACAAAATAATTTATCTATGGAAAAAAAAACAGACCAACTACCTGGGAAGTACTATGAAATCCATTTTTTTAAACAAAGTTTCTTCAAAGCAGGAGTGATATTTTTCTGGAACATACTTTCATTGCACAATATCAGGACAAATGCCAGGGAAAACATATGTTACTTGATGACCTGAGCTATACAAGAATGTACTTTACAAGTCCTGAGATACAAAGGCTGAAGAGAATACAGCAAGTCACACAGTATCAATGAGAAAAGCCCAAGCAGAATAAAGCAGCAACTAAAATCAATGAGATTCCAGCCGCAAGAATCTATCTAAGAAATTTGATACAAAGACTGACCTAGATTTCTGTGGCTTTAGAAGGGAAACAAAATGATATATATGCCCTGTAAAGACATCTTTTCTGCAGTCTGTGACATTCCTAGACCCTTCCAATGTAGAGCAGTTTGGTGGGTGAAGTTAAACCACCGGGTTCTCGCACTCTTCTAAATGTGTCATGAGGATCTGTTTCTCTGGTTTTGCTGGAACCATTTTTGTTCTGAGGTCATACTCAGCCTTCCATGACTATTATTACTAAGTCCTGAGAACAGTGAGAATTTGTGCTTTCTAAGCTTTATATATGTTTTTGTTATTAACTGCATTTTATTTTTAGTTATTATTTTTTTAATCTTCACTATAAAATCACTGCAGTTTTCACTAAAAACACTAAAATCTTACTGTCTGCAAATTCTCAGTTATTTCCTGGAGATGTGCCTGGCATTTGAAAGACCAGGATTTAATGATAATACATTTTTTTTTTTTCTGCTAGGAAGCTCCAGTATAAATCAACTATTCTACCTTCTAGGTGGATACAATGTGTCAGTGTCTCATGGAACGCTGCTTATTTTTTATACTCTCTTTAATCCATTTAATGACACCAAACAGCACACTAATGGAAATTCTTCACATGTGCAATGGAAGTTGTCATACATCTGTTCACTATCTTCAAAACTCACTGTATTCAATCATATCTTACCCCCAGGATGTAGCTAAACATCTGTTTAAAAACCTTTTCAGTTGGTTCCCTGAATCAGTGACAATTCAGAATTCAGCAAAATTGCATCACGTGCAGTAACTGTAAGATACATTTCAAGAATCCTGAGAGGGCATATATACAAGGAACTCGCTAAGTAACTACAGGTTGAACTTGTACATCAGTTGCTCCATAGACAGCTCAGAAATTAGCATAGCTCAGCTATTAGCAATGTAACCACAACATCATTGCGTTTGCATGTGTAACAAATTATCAACCCTGTGAATATATTCTGTTTGAAATTGTTGAGGGGTTATGATGAAAGAGAGGGAAAAATGTATGTTCATGAATGCTCATAAAGACAGGGAAAGAAGTAACAGGTGCAAAAAATAACATTCCACTCTCCCTGTCAAATTTAGTTCTGGACAGATCTGATTTTTTGATATTTTTCTCTTGATGTTAGAAAATGACAGAGGGCTTATTTTTCCTATTGAGATGTTTCAGCCTTTTTCACTCTCATTAGCAGGACACTTTTAAATTTCACAGCACTTCCTAACCAGAGGTTGGTTGTGTTGGGTTTTTTTTTTGTTGACTTTATTCTTATTTTCATCTTTTAGTTCATGTTGTTTTCTGGTAGAATTAAAATGCTTCTAGAACTCATGCTTTCTCAACATGATCAGTTTCACTACTAAGCCCCATATAAAAAAAATAAATCATGTGCATTACCACATGAATGCAAGCTTACTGTATAAAACAAATATGCCAGTTGTTTTGATTAGTAGTAATACCTTCATTAAAAAGCAGACACAAAATTCACCAACATAAAAATTTACATATCTACATACTTGCATTGACTTCATGTATCTTCTTTTAACAAGAGGCAAATGTTTTTTTTCCAATATAGCTTTCATTTTTAGGCTTCATTTCCTGCATGAATGTCGATATACAATGTAATCCATTGGTTGATGTTCTATCATTACTTTCTAATAGCTCATGTAGTGCCTAGAGCTTAATTTAATTCTCAGTGCATCAACAACAATGCAATAAGCATCCTTTCCTTGGTAAATAAGGATTATTTGAAGATCACCTATATGTCCATGAAAGATGTATTTACACCAATGTTTACCTGTTCTTCAAGGAGCATTGAAATTATAGTCTTCCAGGACTTTAAGATTGCATGGAAAGCAATCTGTGCTATATAGATAAATCAGCATAGCTGATAATAGGTCAGAAATCTCAGATATAGTCTACCAGATAGCATAAATCTGCATACTGACAAAATTATCAGTCTTTCCAAACTACATTCTAATGGTTGTTGCTCACTGTGGAATACGCAGTGGTGATCTGAGGAATCATTGGTAATATTTGGAAAAAGTCCAGATGCTGGTGACATCTCTTTCAAGATGATAAAAATTCTTACAATGCTTTCTTTCTGGTTTTCTCTAAGCAACCTTTATTTTATCTTTAAGAAAAAATAATTTAAGCAAAAATTCTGAAAATATAATGGAGCCCCATAATTCATAATTCTTCTTAATAAGCTTGCCCTTGATTTGTAACTGAGGAATAACATAATTGCATTCAATATCACTACATTTTTACTGAGCCTATTAAATGGCATGCAAAATCATATAGTTAATGCAATTAAGCAAAGAATCAAAGCTAAAAAACAGCTTTCCGTTAGATACCTATTAACAAGTATTTATTTTTAGAGAGGTTTTTCTCACCACTCCCAGCTATGCTCCTAATATCCTTCTGTAAATCTTACATTTGTGCAAATAGCTTTGTTGAGATCTGGGAGTAGCAACCCAAATGACTCATCAACTTCTTGCATTAATTTGCAGTTTTATTCCCATTTGTTTGGATGACTCAGTCCTGGCTGGCTATCTTTCAAAACTTTTCTCTGAGGAGCAGAGGAGGCAGACTTGTCTAAGGTTATGCTACCTGTAACCAGAATTACAGTGCTGTGAATACAACAGACCAGGCTATATCTGTATGTGGTTAGTACCAAGTTTTTCTTGACAACCCCACTCCACACAGACAATCCAAATTACTCTCATGTCTAACCACTTTTTCTTGCTTTTTGTTCCTTAAACTAATGATTGCAGCAGGTTAGGAGCTTTTTCTTGTTTACTCCCTTCCTCGTCTGCTGGAACAAGACTGTCAACAAGCTGACCCTCTGATTTTTAGCTGCTAATGACTATGTCAGCTTAGTTTGCTTTTGGATAGTACTATCACATTGAATTACTATTCTACTTGTCATTTTCAGCTCTGACATATAAGAAGTTTGAAGGACATTAAATTTTAGATTATTTTAAAAAGAGAAGCTAAGGTAAGTAATATTTCACAAGTTTTGCAGTCTCTTTCTTAAGAACTCCCAAAGAGCAAAATCATTAATTATATGCTTAGAGACCACCTGAAATATCTTATTTTAGAAGTTCAATTTGACTAGTGACTTTTTTTTAATCATGCTCCTTGATGTTTCTAATCTACTTTCAGAAAATAGTATCATACCTTAGATTCTCTTATATTTAGTAGCCACAGTAGGAGCCCAAACTCAACATCCTTATATTTTTTCAAGTATTTGAACATGCAAGTGGGAATTTTAACACACAAGTCACAGTTTGTACCACATAGACAACCAACAGAAGCCAGCAGAAATCAAATGCAAGCAAAAAAAGTTTTAAAAGGACCCTCTCTTTTGTTGTCATAATTCTAGATCTTGAAAAAAGAAGATAAATCTCTAGTAAAGCAAAATAAACCTACAAAATACTATTTAGGAAGCATCTATATGACAGTGTACAGCATCTGTATTATTTACCTTAAGATATCACAGAGTTAAAAAAAGAGAACAGAAAATCTCTCAATGAAACAAATACCATAATTTCATTCTATATAAGGAAAAACCATTATTTATACAATATTTGTACTGTTTGTATCTATGAGGTGATTGTGTCCCTATGTAATATCAAACATTGTCACTCCTGTCAATAGTGAGGAGAAAGTTCATTACCTAATATCCTATGTATTATTGCATGAGAAGACATGAGACTTTACTCAAATTTAGTACTATTAATGAAAGCACTGAAGTAAAGAGGAAAGAAAAGTTAAACACATAAACTTTCTTGTATTTGGGTCAGAGAATCCTCAAATTTTGTCTTAACTGTTTCATTACTGCCATTAGCAAATAAGGAGGGATGTTATGTTTTAGAATTTTAAAATGTTGAGAATTTATTCTTCTCTTCTTCAATAGCCTAGCAGTCAGAATTTGAGGTTTGCATATTAGTTTCATTTTAACATAGAGTTTCAGACTTATAAGAGAAAATGTCATGAACAGATTTTAAATATATGATGTTCTAGAGACAAAAAAGACTGCAGATTAATTGACAGATATAGCTTGGCTTAAATCTAATTAATTGCTTGATTCTTCTCTAAAGAAGGCTTTAAGTGTACGATAAAGTAACAGGATAGTAGAAATCTTTAAAAAAGTATATGTAGTTGGTTTCCTCTGTTATCCAGACCATTCTATTAACCAAACGAGAGCATAGTCACATGAAAAACAGAAGTAATTTCCACCATTAGGTGCTTGTGTGTATTAGAAGTACTGTGAAAGACAATTCCACATCTGTCTTTCGAAGTATCTTTGGTAACTGTGTTTTGTGCTCTGTAGGCAACATCTAGTCAATATTACTCACAGCAGGCTGTGCTTTTATTTTCCCTATTCTATAGCTCATACAGCCATTCAGCAGGACTATGATCCTGAACACTTATTGGTGTTCTGACTTCAGAAGCACATCATCAAACCATCTGTGGGCAATTATGTTCTGAAACGACTATGTCCTGGTTTCTGCTATAAGAGTTTTGGGTTTGTTTTATTTTTTCCTTCCTAGTAGCTAGTGCAGTGCTGTGTTTTGGCTTTAGTCTGAGAACACTGTTTACAACACATCAATGCTTTAGTTTTTGCTAAGTAGCGCTTACCCTGATTAAGGACTTTTCAGTCTCTCATGCATTGCCAGTGAGGAGTGGCACAAGAAGCCGAGAGGAAGCAGAGACAGGACACCTGACCCAAACTAGCCAAAAGGGTATTCCATACCACAATACATCATGCCCAGTGTATAAACAGGGGTGAGTTACCCGAAAGGGATGGATCACTGCTCATGCTGGGCAGCAGATTCGTTAGTGCGTGGTGAGCAACTGTATTGTGCATCACTTGTTTTTATTGTTTGGTTTTCCCTTTTCACATTTAGTTTTATATTCTCTCCCCTTCTTATTTGCCCTTATCAGTATTATTCTTATTAGAAGTAGTAGTATTATACCATGCTTTAGTTACTGGACTGCTCTTATCTCAACCTGTGGGATTTACGTTCCTTCAGTTCTCCTCCCTATCCCTCTCGGAGACGGGAAGTGGGGGTGAGCGAACAGCTGCATGGCTCTGAGTTACCAGCTGAGTCCAAACCACACCACCACTAGCACCAGTATATCTATTTACTTTTTTATAATGATGTGAAAAAAAAAAATTAAAATAATATGGACAAAGGAAACAATTTTGCTAAAATTTTCATCTAAATACTCTAAAAGGATGAATAATACAAATAATACTTCATCGAATAGCTACCAAGCTGAAAGCAAACACAAACCTACTGATTTCAGTAGATTCACAAGTAGTAACATTTTCTTGACGTATCTAATCTATTTTCCTAAGAGATAGCTAAACATTTTCATTCTGGTTGAGTGAAACATACTATATACTAGAGCTTCTTGCAACACTTCAGTTAAGACTCGGGGAAACTATTTTTCCTTCTTAATAGAAAGTATATTCTACAAGTTGTTTGTTTTTCTTTTTTTAAAAAAAGGACTTACAAATGGTTTCTTTCCTAGTTATGAATCACAGTGTGCATTTTTAGATATGCTTGATTATGTCTTTTTTTTTTTAACTTTCTACTAATATAGAAGTTTTTACACCATTTTTATGGATTTCAGTTGTAAATAACAAACGTGTCACACAGAGATTTCTTCAGTAAAAGATAAAGAACGTAATCATTAATCCTGTCCACTCCTGTACAAGGCTTCTGAATCAAGAATTTTTATTTAATCCCAGCATCATGTTGTTTTTTATTTCAGCAGACTTCAACTTATAACGATTGTCAATGTCATCTTGACTTTCACTGTCTCGTAGTTTCCTATAGCTCTACCATGGGAGAAAAAATCCTTTATAATTAATAGACTATTTTGAAATCCTGTGCACATCTACCTTAGAATCACACAAAGTCAACTTCCAGTGATATCTGCTGCCCTATCTGTCATTTTTAATCACAAACTGTACACTCCGAGTAATAGTTATTGTGATAAGGAATGAATAATGCCACTTTGATAATAATAAGGTTTACAATGCATGTAAAATAGATGAGAATTTCCCCTGAATTTTAAAGATTGGTGTATTTTAATAGACTATCATTCTGACGTCACTGGCTTTGCGTAGTAAATGAGAGTTATTGCTGGGCATATACAGAGCTTTATTTAGAGGAGCTTAAGATAGTCAGAAGCAGACGAATAACAAAAAACCCGAAAAAAAACAAACCTCAAAAACTCAAGTTGTCAAATTGATAAAATGTATCAAGATATTTTAATCTAAAAATGATTCCTTGTGTCAAAAATTATATTTCATTTAACATCTGAAAGGGAATGACAACTTTCAGAAACCAACAGACATGATCATTTCCTTTCATAGAATCATAGAATAGTTAGGGTTGGAAAGGACATTAAGATCATCTAGTTCCAGCCCCCTGCCATGGGCAGGGACACCTCACACTAAACCATGTCACCCAAGGCTCTGTCCAGCCTGGACTTGAACACTGCCAGGGATGGAGCATTCACAGCTTTCCTAGGCAACCCATTCCAGTGCCTCACCATCTTTACAGTAAAGAACTTCTTCCTTATATCCAATCTAAACTTCCCCTGTTTAAATTTGAACCCGTTACCCCTTGTCCTATCACTACAGTCCCTAATGAAGAGTCCCTCCCCAACATCCTTATAAGCCTCCTTCAGATACTGGAAGGCTTCTCTTCTCCAAGCTGAACAGTCCTAACTTCCTCAACCTATCTTCATACGGAAGGTGCTCCAGTCCCCTGATCATCCTCATGGCCCTCCTTCATCTTTCATGGCATTTTATTCCAAGTGATAGGAAGGCATCTCTTGCTGAAAAACAATTAAAGGTCCTTCTTAAATGTAGTGCTTACACTGGGCTATGTAACAGCTGACTATTGTTTCTATGTACAGCAGCCCACAAGGCAGCAGTGTGGTTGCTACCATATCCATCATCTTGGGCTTCCCCTGCTATCCGTACTGAATTATTTGCAGTGCCAGTTAGCAGCTGGTTCTGGTCAAATCCTAACATTCTTTTTCCACAGCCCAGTTCAGCTGAAAGATAGATAGAATTAATGATACCAGCTTATGCAGCTTTCCCACTTGCTTATGTATGTGAGATTTATAATACTGTATGTCTGACTTGTGCTTGGGAGGTGGGAGTTTCTGGGATGGAAGTGCTCTGGATGAATAAGGACTGTTTGAGCAAATGAAGCTGAACCTGATCCTCGTTTGGACTCAGCTGAATTACTGCTCGGATAAGAAATATATTTAGCCTGAAGATTCGTTTTTAATGATCAGAAATCAATTCAGCACAGATACAGAAAAAACATTTCAAACGTAAACACAGGATAGCACTTCCAGCAACCTTTTATAACAGGAATTCAATGAAAGCTGGAGCTTTTCCTATTTTTCCCCTTTATAACATAAATGGTTATGTCATACCACATTTGTGATGATACAGAATTATACTGTATACTAATCGATCTGCCAGGGCAGCATGTCACAAGATGTGTCACCAATTAGCCCTGACACTAATTACATTTTTCCTTTTCCTTTGCACCAGGATGATAACTAGGCCATGAAGAGAGACATCCCACTCCATTTTAGGAGTTAGCAAAAGCAATGAATGAGATTGGTTCCATAGCCAATCTCCTTTGATTTACTTCATTAACCAATGAACTGATTAGATTCCTTCTTTCTAAAAGCACTTACTGAGAGTCTTATTTTGGCAGTTAGTCTGTCATTAATTTTTTGGTGCCTTTTTAACACATTTAATAATGGATTAACATTGAAATGGTTGAAAAGAATATGCTTAAATAGAACATATTGAGGAAAAAAACCCTCATTATCTCCAAAACATTAAACTTATGCTTCATCCAACTATTTTTTACTTTTATTTTCCTGTAAGAAAAATGTTTTCACTGTGAGGTGTTTATTTCTTTTTCACATTCCTCTGAAGTGTGTATTCAGACACATCACCAGAGTGGTTGGGCAGCTTATCGGAGTTTAAATGGCAGCTCTTTTCCTGGAAAAAAGAAGATTGCAAAAACAACTAGAAATTGAACTTTGGTTTCTAAACATCTATGTGTTTAGACCAACTCTTTTCAGGACCAGCATCTTGCTGGTCCTGAAATAACCTACTCACAAATGTGGTATTTTCAGGGATGGCATCCTTTATGGTAAGTTAATGCTGAGAAATTGTATTTGGATGTCATTGCTTTTGGGATCTCAGCAATTGTGAAGGCAAGACAAGAGCATCAATTTCTCCCAGCTGAAAGCTAGGAGAAGACACAGCTTTGGTATGGTTGGACAAGCTTGTTCAGCCCTGAAGCCAAAACACACAGTATGGGAGCTTTGTGCTTACGGGAATTTAAGAGTGTGAATTGAAGGAGTGTGAATAGCCCCCTCACATCCCAGCTGGATACTGGGGTACTTTACATTCACTGTAGAATATACAGTGTCATTTAACCAAAGGTGGCAGTCCTTACCATCTTGTTTTCTTCCATTACGATATTTACAGTGATCAATATCATCATGCAAGTGGGTTGGAAGTAGATGAACTTAAGGTTCTTTCCAACCCCAACCATTCTATGATTATATGCGCATGTATTTAGGCATATCCTATCTATATAATTGGCAAATATGTTTCCAGCAACACCTCTTTCTAATCTAATTCCAACATGATCATTAGGCAAAGAGGCATTTAGTCATGTTGCTGTCCGTTCAGTGAGATAGCTATGAAGTAAGATGACAGAATATATAACAATCCCAATAAATGCATAGGGCAATGTCTTTTACTGGGGGTGGTGAAGACATAGGAAGGTCTAGCATCACCCTGCCCCCTACTTCTCATCTTTATTGATCCAGGTATTATCTGTTTCACTGGTGAATATGCACATATAACATTTTTTTGTTTGTTTGGATTTTTGTTCCCTAGGGAGTTTTGGAGTTATTTTTACTTTCTGCATTTGAACTAAATTAACTGTCTGCAGATAATGAACATCAGAAGACGACTGGTTTGGTGTGTGGTATGTATTGCAGTCCAAGCAAGAAAAATAACATTGAATGCATTTTTTTAGCAATCCATGTATTAATCTGATAATTTCTGCACACTATTCCTGTAATTTACTACCAGGGCCATTGTATTGCTTTGCTTCTCATCCTACATGAGAAGGCTGTCTTCAGCAAATTTCCTTCACAAAGACTGCAAGATGCATAAAGTCTTGGATACTTTCCCAAACGTAAATAATCTATTCAGAGAGACTGTGAAATAGAATTTCTCTTTCTTTCTGTGTCTGTAATAAACAATTTAGATCTTTCATCTGAGCTACCTATAAACTCAAGAGTGAATGTCATAGTCTTGACTCCCAAAACTCACTGGAAGATGAACAATTATCACTGCTTTCTAAGTTCATTTCTTTCTCCAGGTCAAGCTCTATTGTCTGCAGTTTCTCTTGTGACATTCTCTCTATTTCTCCTTTATCATTGATCTGATATTGCCTTAATTAAACAATAGGGTGGTTTGGTGTTAACATCAATAAGAGAAAAGAAAAACAAATGCTCTGAACCCCAGTGCTACATCTTATTTAATGGTGTATGGTTGAAAATAGATCTCCCTGAACAGGGTCTGCAAAATTTCTATGTAAAGAAGAAACACCTCAATACATAGGAAATCTCTAAGCATGGTGAACATAGAGTATGAGCTCGGCAATTTCCTTCTCCTAAGTGCTTGGGTGGCTGCGTCAAGAGCTTTTCTCATTGAATTCAAAACAGTGACAGTGACTTCTACCTTCTCTGAACCTCAGTTCTGCTGTTCTAGGAAAGAACAAGTAACATTTCCTTTCCTCATAAGAGTAAAATCTGAAGCTTTTGATACAACACTAAAGGATTAATTTGTTCCTGAACCTAGCTAGTAAACTTTGGATCTATGCTAAACCACTAAGAGATGGTCAGAAACTGGGTAGTATGGCTAAAATATATCATGGAGGAACTCCAGTGGAAATCATATAAGAATTACTTGGCTTTGAGGTGCTAATTACAGTACTGTAATATCCACCCTATAGTCAAGTTAGTGGTTACTACAAAACGTCCAGTGGTGTGTTTCAGCTGCCTTAGCCAAAGGTTTTGTATTGGTGCCCTGAGTTATTTTTAAAAACAATAAATAAATAAAAGTAATTGTGCTAGAATCAGATAAATCATAATAAGAAAGCTACCTTTGAATTTCTCTTACGGGTTCCCTAAGAGACAGTTTTTTCATAGTTTACTATACAGATTTCTTTTGTGGAATCAGCATTTACAATGATTGTAGCTCAGCAAAAGCCAAAGGGAGGTTTCATGGCATTTTCTCTAAGGTTGTCAGAAGCATCATCTAGAAACATGGGCAGCAGACTGCTCTCAGCTACACTGTGCCCAGAGGAAAAGCTTGCTCTTTCCTAAAGAGAAAAACATTCTTGTTACCATGCACAATGTGTCATAAATGATACAGCACCACTGCAAATCTAGCAATGATCCAAGTTTGCTAATGAATGCCATGATAGTAAAACCATCCGACTGTGTCTCAGCATGTGCTCACTCATGTCAGTAGATTCCCTGCTATTGAAACTCATTCCATCAGGTGATGCTTTTTTAATCACTCTACTCACAAAATTGAAGCCTATTTAGCAGAGTAAACCCAAAATGCTATCCAGGAATTAACAGGCTAACCTTTTCTGTGGGAGGACTGGAGCAAGAAGCTTCTGATACTCTTGCATTGTGTACTTCAGCTCTGTGGGTAACGAATATCCATCAATGGTAATCAACCTGTTGTAAGGATCTCCTCATCCATTAGAGGCCAGCATGAATTTTTATACTACTTGCATCTTAATAGCTTAAAGCTAAATTCACTGCTGTTGTGTTTTTCAAAGTTCTCAAGACCTGAGGAATAAGTTTCACCCATTGCCCCAAGCAAAAGAACTCTCTGAAGCCCTGTTTTGCTCTTTATTATGCTAAGGATAATTTTTCTCAGTGGAATTTGGAAGGATATTGTTGGGTAAAAACAGAGTTCTTCTTCGGAGAGCAGATTTTTATACCATGCCTCTGCACGACCCTGTGACCACCAGAATAATAGGGGAGGCACAAAGATCCATGGCACTGCATGAGAATTGTAATATCACAGTATCAGTATCTCAGATAAAGAGAACTCTCTTCATCAGACTGTACTATCAGATGTAGTGAACTTTAATGCCCTACTGTTTAGTCGTACAAAACCTTCCTTATGCTAACTGTTAAGAGATCACATTGATCCTGCTTTTAGTGTTGTCACATGTAACCATCTGGCATCAGGACAAGTGCCAAAACATGACTTGCATATTTGCTGGCTTGGGGAACAGACATGTTTGACTGTGAGCTGAGCCAAATTTTTGTCATATGTACAAATATTGCTTCTCCCTACAGCTTGGAGAACGCATGTTTTCACAGAGCTACTTAACTTCGTCCTCATCGCCTTCATTCTGCCCCTGCTCTGAGCCATAAAAAGCCTTTATGTTTGTCAGGTCAGTAAAAAGCAGAACATCATCCTGTTTATTTTATAGCTAACTTCATTAGTAAGAAACAGCAAGGACTGAAATACAGGGCTGTAAAAACCCAGCTTAGGTTTGGAATGTAATGTAGTTCAAGTAATTAGTCCACTTAAAGTTTTTAATGTGGTGTCCTGTTTTCCAAAGTGCTAAAATGCTTTTTTAATGGCTCTTCCACAGTTTTCCATTGGGTTGGCACCCTGACTTTACTCATGAAAAAAACAGGCCATATCTTAATATCTCTGGTTGTCATGCCAGAATTTCAGCTGGTACATGTTGACATGACACCCACAGGGTCAGCTGAAATATGTCACTTTTCACCAGCTGAACCTTGTTGTGCTTTTAATAGAATCATAGAACCATAGAATGGCTTGGGTTAGAAGGGACCTTAAAGATCATCTAGTTCCAACCCCCACTAACAAGTCTAAAAGAACTTAGCTATGCTACCTGTTCATACTGTCTTCATTTTTGCCTAACAATATAAAAAATGATCTAAGGTGCATAACTTTAGGGTGAATTGCTTTGCACTTGTGTTGTGCAGTTCCTCTGGACCTGTTTATCAGATCAGAAACTTGAACCATTAGATTTAACACTCTCATGTGTGTGCTGGGATTTCTGGATTAATTCTAATTTAATATGCTTCCTTGGCTATTCACAGTAACAGCTGACCTGTGATATCTGGTCAACTGATAACCGCAGGCAAATGGATAAAAGCTTCAATCCATACTGGAAAATGTGGTCACAGAGAAGTAAAAGCAGGTATATACTTTTTTCTGTTTTGGCCATGAATGCAAACATTATTCAGGGACAATTTCAATAAACTATGAAAGCAATTAAAAAATGAGCCCACAATCTGAAATCTTGGATCATGTCACCCTGACTGGCTCAAGCTTAGCTGCTTCCCCAAAATTCCACTTATATTCACATTTAGTCAGATTAAAGATTTAAAGACTTGTTTTTCCTTAATGAAGCCTTATTTAAGTATTAAGGCCTTTAGGATTTAGAGCCTCAGGCTAGAAATCTCAGGAGACCATTTTCAGGATTCATGTGCTTTATGGCCAGGAACAAGACTCATCTGACTTGAGTTCCAGTGTAGAACAGATTTTAGAAATGTTCTCTTATACTTCTGGAACAGAAAACAACATTTTCCCTTCAGAATATTCGATTCAGACCATACATGCTAAATATGCTGAAGACGACTTTCATATTAACTCAACTAGATACATATCATTTTGGGTTTTGTAAGTCTGTTTAAAAGAGTTGGATTAATGGATGTGCCTCAGCATAATATTGATTCTTTAACTAATCCTTTCCCTACATAATGCTTCAATAAAGCTGAATTTCTTACACTCAGAACTGGCCAGAAAACAATTTCCATTCTGCAGGGGAAGGAAAAAAATTGACAAAGCAAAAGCATTTCAAAACATTCAATTTTTATTCAGATTGAATCTCGTGGCATTTGTATGCAAAGCTCGATAGAAGTGTTAATGTACCTCAGACAACTTTCAATGAAAGAGAGCTACAAGTCAGCTTATCAGATAAACATTTGAAGTATCTTAAAAACACTCTAAAAGTGTTCAAAGCATCCTTCATAACCTTTGCAAAAGTATGTGTAACTTTTAGACAAAAGTTTGAAAACAGTTTGTATGGAATTCATATCACTTAACTTAATTTACTAGGCAGATAAGTCTCTAAGCTAAACTAAACGCTCTCTGAAGAACCTTATTGTTGCCATCAAGATGGTTTGAAGATATAAGCAAGAGAGAGTTTGTAAGGAAAGGTACTTTTTTTATTACGGCATTTCTGCAGTTGGAAAAACCTAAACACCTCTTTCACTTGCTCACACTTCTCTTTAGATCTGAGAAAGAAATGCACTTCTAGGGTATGATTCATCCTTTCCTAAGATAGATAAAATGACTCACTCTCTGTAGGTGCCTATTCATCTCTGTTGACCGTAGAAGGATTCTGGTTGACTAACGGTAAACAGCTAACTTGAAGATAGAGAAAACCAGATAGATAACCTGGACTCTACTTTGCAATTATAAGGGTTTCTCAGAGGAACTTTCTTCCTTCCATTATTTGCATGAATTCAGGTGCAAGTTCTGAGTGCAATATTTACAGTTCATTTCTTTATTTACTGTCAATCCAGAATCCCCTCTGAAGGTACCTTAGTGTTCAGAGTGACTGAATTACCTATTCCCAGAGAGGAATAGCAGCCGTTTTACTTTCTAAACAATTCAGAGTTCTCCTGGGAAATAGATCGAGGGAGCTTCAAAGATCATAACATCTCGTGTTAATATCTGTTTGATTTTAGTTGATGGTAAAATGACAATGCAGCTATTGCTACAGAATGTTAAAGTAAAAACATTTAGCATGTGCTGAATATGTTCTTTTGTTCTTGCTGAGGTTCTCAATATATTATCTCATATTTTCAGATGACATAAGGACACAAATGCCTTATTCTTTCACTCTTTAGCTGTACTAGTTGCAAAAGCCGGGGCTTGCTGGATACTAATCCTAAATCATTTCTGTAGAAGATGAGTAAACCAATAAACCATCCTAACTGAAGACTTCTCTAGTATGTGAAGTTGGAAGTGTGATCATCCAAGACCAAGTGACAAGGGCAGAGGTATGGTCAGAAATAGTATCAGTTGCTCATTTAGCTTGGCTAGAGGCATAGTTTGATCCTTTTTCTCCCTCTGTGGTGCTGTTTGGCTTTCTGCAAAAAAGAAAAGCAAGAGGAAGGGCAAGAGGTCCCACTAGCAAGGCCAAGTAAGAGCAACAAGAAACAGGATATATTAGACAATCAAGTTTCCCAGAGGTATCTTTAATAGTTGGCTCAAGAGCAAACCAAATGTAGTTTTTAGAGAAAGACCAGGCTGAAGTGACTCAGCAAAGACTGGATCTTGAAATTCAGCCCTTGAAATCTGGATACCTTCATCTTGCCTCAATACAGTTGCTTTTACTTTCTAGTACTTATTAGGATCACTTCAATCCTCATTCGCTGAGTGACAAAAACATCCTCTAAAGTTTCAGCAGTTCTTTCAGAGAATGCTTACTCTATTTCAGGTGCTTTCTAGGTATCTTTGCCTACACTGGACGTGCATAATAGAGACAAAGATAGAAACCTAGGGAGACTACATCACTCTCTATCTGACTGAAGACAAGATTACATTGTGCATAGATGTTGCTGGAGGGGAGAGAAGCCAAAGCAGAGCAGTCACAGTTTTTCTCTCTCTTCATCTGTCATGAAAGTCAAGTGTCTCCACTCTTCCTAACACGTTTACTGATGTGCATTCACTCCAACTGATTAGGTTCATACACCTTAACTAATGTACCTGCTGACAGAAGCCAAATGCAGCAGAGCATTATGTGGTTTGCTGGAGAGCCAAGCCTGGCATGCGTTGTCCATAGTGGACCCAATTGTAATTTGCTTAATTTTGTGAATGCTGTGGATAACTGCCAGGTAATTGCTGGGGGTGCACATACATTAGAGGTTGGCGGGGGTAAGGATGAGAAATCTCTGAACAATTAGTTGACTTTGGTCTTGTGTCCTTTATAATTAGATGATTTTCTTTCAGTGACAAAGTATCCTGACTGTTGTTTTAATTTTTTACCTTTTTTCCACCATTTTCAGCTAGAAATGGTTGTTTTTCTTCTGAATATTTGCCTAAAATCCAGAATGTGTGATTTGCCAAGTGTTGCTGGGGTGAATAAATCTATAGGGAAGGTATGCAAATTGTGAGATGCAGAGTGCAGCTGTGAGGAGGATGGCTTTGTGGTTGCAGCTCTGGCTGTGGACTCAGCAGGGTATTGCTTGTTTCCTATCTGCTTTGTGATTATTCGCCCATGAATGAATCACTTCAGGCTTTCTTCTGTACCCAAAGCAGTAGATTCTAAAGTATATATTTTTCTAAGCTGTCTTCACCACCTTCATCTTATTTTCATCCTCTTTTCGTATTCAGTAGATGCTTGTCTTTTTCTAGCACCCAGAATATAAACCCTGTCCCCCTACTACCACCCAAATCACAGTGTTAACTTTCCTACACTCCCTACTGTCACTCAATACATCTTCTTTCTCCCAGATACACTATGAACTCCAGTGAAAACCATGGAAGCCGCCATGGCTTTCCTTTGCCTACATTCTTGTGCCCCATTCTTTTAAACAGGGACATGGCTAATTGTTTTGTCCCACATATAACCTTATTTTTCATAAGTTGCTGCCTTCTCAGGTTGAGAGATCTCTTTACTATGTACAGTGATAGTCCTGCTTAGATGAAATTCTTTCACATTTATTAAAATATCTCATAAAATATCTAATCTCAAACATCATTTAGATAAAATTAGAGAGTCTGGGAGGTTGACCCTGAGTTGAAGAAACTTAACCTTCTCCTAGTACACTCATTTAAGAATATCAGAAAAAACTTTTCTCTGTGAAGACTATGAGACCGTAAGCTAAGTG
>JANHGB010020597.1:0-26895 GCA_026283785.1 Coracopsis vasa
TGTCCCATCCCACCCGCCGGGGTATCTTCTATTGAGTAACACACACGAGCACTTCCGAAGGTATTTGTACACACAGAGCATAATTCTTTAAAAACATCAGCTGTGATGACAAACTGAGACAACAAAAAATACAAGAATAAAAAATAACTTCACCTGCAATGATGTTGAGAGATTTAAAGGAGGAAAATACATTTCATTTTTGTGAAACAATATGAAAGCTATCTTAATGCATTCCAAGACTTATATATATTAAAAAGACATTATATATAATATATATATTATATATATTTTAATATATATATTATAATATATATAAAGGACATTCCAAGATTTTTATATATATATATAAAAAAAAGTATTTGGTAGGAGCATAACATACTCAGATCAGCTGTGGTACAGTGGCCGGGGGAGAGTCTGTCACACTGCTCTGGGGTAGTCCACACATAGTCAGTCAGTGGCCTCACTGTGGGCAGTGGTGGCAATGTGCCCATGTCATACATATAGCATCTCAAATAGCATTGCTTGCTTATTGACACTCTCAGCCAGCCAGCAAAGGATATGTTTATAAAGATAACACAACCACCTTCGTGGGTAGTGCCTGCCTTTCACATCAGAAATGCAGTGCACCCAAGGGTAAGAGCAGATTTTGCTCCCACTACTGCCTCAACATCCCCAGGTTGGTGGGGCATAGGCATACAACCGCACGCATTCTCACAACCTGTCCTGGATTTAATCCTGAGGATCTGGATTTAAAGTCTGTGACTTTGTTACCAGTAAAAACTGAAGAACTATGTTCATGAAGAAAGAGCTGATGAATACGGGTAAAAATCATCCTTTTGCCAAATTTTCCTGGAAAATACCTGATTGCACTCCAAGTTAATTATATGTGCACCAGCTTTTCAAACTCCTTACACACATTTGTGTCACTTTGCTTCTCGCAAAATGTTTACACAGATGCAGATGGGACATACAAAGACTGGGCTTCAAGTAGAAAGACAGTAATATTTTTTCATGATTACTCTTAAGCAAATATTTTCCTATATATTAACTGTATTTCACCGACATGAGGAGCCAAGGTTGTGACATCAAAATTTCCTACAATAAATTTAGTGTAATGTTAACAGATTATGTGAGTGCATAGGAAACAGCTAGACCTATTAAATAAAAGGATTGTCTTGTACAAAATACTGATGCAAAAAGAAAAGCCCTTTACAATTGAGTGCAGTTTAGACAAAAGAGAAAACAACTGATATCAACTGTGCCTCATCACCTGTGTTGCATGTGCACTGCCAGCACTCCCCAGAACACCTGGAGGTATATCTCATTTCACTGGTTTGAAGAAAGGAAACCCTGAACCTTGACCTAAGCCTTGACAAATATGTAAAGGGATTACTGACTTTCCAACCATTTGTCTATTACCTGTAATTTTAAGCCTACACACATGCTCTGCTAATGAGCTTACACAGCTTTCATCGTTCTTTCAAAGAAGTAGTAAAAAAATCAGCTCTCTGGAAGTAAGGGTGATATATTGCTAAGCAAGTTTGGAGGAGGCCAAAAAGACAGCGTGATAATACTGGTAGCAGAGGTATTTTCCAGAATCCCGTGTTATAGTCTTTATTATAGAGCACAGTCTGTACAAAAAATGATGCCCTAGATGCTTGATTAAAAGGTGCCTAAGAGAATGAAGCAACGATAATGGAAATAGTCTGCAAGGGAAGACTGAATGTGTGATGTGCAGACCATCATCACATTTTTTTTCCTACAGACTGTTTGTGCTATATGAAGGTTTGTATCCTCAAGACAGCCATAATTCACATTAATGTCATGACACAAGCTACAACTAATAATACCAGAAAGGTTATGTCAGCATCGAGGTCACCGGCTAAGTACTAAAATAGCTATCCTATGCAGTTACAGGAATTAACAAATCTTTCAGACAAAAAAGATAATCATTAACCCAACAGGACAACATCCACTAAACGGATGAGTCACAATGATCTGCCCAATGCACCTAAGGGTAAATATCTAGTCATAATAATAATGATGATTAGTTGGAAGAAAATAGCTGCTGAAGTATAGCGGTCTCAGCATGGTTTGACTTTATTTCCAAGTTAGTTTGCATGAGAAGCCAACTTTGTCAGCCACAAAAACGTTGCATATGTAAAGTGTGAACACGAATCTGATTCAAGCTTTTTATGAAGTTGTCCTTCGTGAGGAAGAATAAATCAACATGAAAATGCTAGGAAGCACATTTGTCATATCTTTGTCTCGAAGTGAAATGTCTGGCAAATTTAGCATGCATCAAGAACTCTTTTCACAGCAAATGTTATTTCTGTGTTTAGAAGAAATGCACTGAAAGAGATCTAGAGGATTACACTCAGGAAAAGATCTCATTTTCACTTCCTAGATAAAAAAGTTAGTTCCTAGTCTTCTAAATCATGCACCAAGGGTTTTATAGTCCTTAACATTAAATGAAAGGCTTTGCACCTGTCAAGACCTGTGCTAGCTGATGAAATCACCCAGTGCTTTGAGTCCAAGAGTGGCACTCCCTGCCCTACCATCAGCCCTGCTGATGCCAACTGCTGTAGCTAAGGAAACCCTGTTCAGACCCTCAGGGACTGAACTTAGGCTTTGGTAGGGAATGGAGGTGGATTTGAATTTTGCTTTAAAACATGGTTTGTATCTAAGTCTAGGCATTCATGATTCAGGATATTAATGAAAATCTGGTGATAATTGTATTCCATCTAACTTCATTTTAAAATCTCATTAGGCTAATACTACAAATATAATATCGTACTTCATTAAAGAAGCACAAGCATGTTTCTATCAATGCAATAAGAGCTTGATATGACAACTTTTAAGTACTGGAGTGGACGAGAAATGTAAACCAACCCTTAAAGTTCAGGCAGATCTATTCTTATCTCTGAATAAGAACAGGGACATTTGTTAGCATCTGAAAGTGTCCGAGACATTCTTTCAGTTTATTATATTTCATTTCAAGGAAGGTCAGCTCTCGAAAAGAAGTTTTTCTAATCCCCTGAATATGTTGAAGTACTGTACGCTGTAAGTATGTTATAGATAACAGAGCCTGCTCCCGGTGGTGGCTGTTCCTAAGGTTCTGCTTCATGGAACACACAGATTAAAAATGGAGTTTCCGTACACTTGTTGCTGTAGGGATGCTGTAGATCTTGGGATATTAGAATTTCCACAAATGTTAAATATCTGAGGAATGCTTAGTGTGGGGGACAGAGTAATACTTAGAAGAGATTTCTGAAGAGACAGTGAAAGAAGCCCTGTGTCCCTAAGTTAAGCGATGTTTTAAATCAAATTGTTACTCAAAGGCCATTCCTTTATTCTTTACTGATGAACTTTTAAGTGCATATATACACACACATGTATTTCAACTTGTCTTGGAATGAGCAGGTCCTAGCAGAAGTTTTTTAACTACTACTAGTTAACAACTAAGAGCTCTTGTATAATGGTTTTGGGCTGAGGTTTTTTGTATAGAAATCAATAAACCTGCTTGGAAAGATACATATCATTCCTCCCTATTTGAATCTTGAGAAACAAAGACACCAAAAGGTAAAGAAGTGACTTGCTCCAAGTCATGAAAGGGATCAGTCAGAAATCATACTTTTTGACTTTTTAATGTATATGATGAAAGTACTATTTATAGTAAAATACAACTATGGTAAAAATAATTTTTAAGCTGCTTGCTCATCCGACAGGTTTTTTCAGCAATTAAAATTATTACAGTAATCTAGCATGCTAACCACTTAACAGAATAAGGTTTTTACTTCAAAAAGCCAACAGTGATTGGATTGTAAGGTGCAGATATATTTCTCAGTACAGAATTGTATTTCTACAGAAAAGCCTGGCACAGAACAATATACAGTTAAGCAGTATAAACTAGCATTAAAATATTTTGTGGAAAATTTCGGGACTTTTTTTCTTCTAGGAGTTAGCATCAATATGAAGAAATAAACGGAAGCTGATTTTAGCTATAGATTGACACGTATCTATGTCAGGGTTCACACAGTGTTCACTGTTCAGATACAGTTCAGAGCTTAATTTTTCAATGTCCTCTTGTTAGGATTAGTTTAATTGTCATAAAATATGTTGGCTTCCTGGCTGGTGTGGAAAATGAAAGCCTCTAATGAGTAAGTCTTGCAGGGAGGAGGAGGGCTCCTTACCACTGCTCCTCTCACTGTGACTCAGCTGTGCTTTGAAATTGTCAGTTCCAGGAAGGATAAGGTAGTTCCATCTCCCTGTTCATTTAATGGAAAGTCTGTGAAAAGTCACAGGGTAGGACTCTAAACCATCCTGTCTGCTAAGAAATAGCCAGTTAATTTGGCTTAGGTGAAGGAAAAGCCACCACGAGGTTCCAAATTCTGGACATTACTAACACAGACAGAAAACCCCGTGTTTCATTCCTGAGGGCTCGGAACAACGTGAACACCAGTTTTAAATGTTTCTTAGGGCATGTCTAGATTATGTGCACACAGAAGTGCAAACTGACTTCATGCAGGCTGGTCCTAAAGCTGGAGCACTGGAAAAAAGAGCTCATAAAATAATTTGTGATGGAAAGAACCTCTGGAGCCAAGTGGTCCAAATGCCCGGCTCAATACCAGCTCCATTTTCAAAGTTAGGTCAGGTTGCTCAGGGTGAAATATCTGCAGTTGCTCAGAGCAGAGTAATCCCAGAAAGAGAAATGGTGCAGAGATCCTCTGGAGCTGGCAGAGCTTTTCACCCGCCATTTCAAATGTGATGAAGGGAAGCACTACTCCTTAAATATCAAAAAGTATTTGCTGAAGGAAGATTTGCTAAAGTTGCAGACTTCACATGGAGAATTTTTATCTGTTTTCATAGAAAACAAACCTAAACTTTTGTCACAGTAACAAATTCTAAGCTGTGTATGTAGCATCGCTGTTGGAACCTTAATCATATACAAAAGCAAGAGGCACAGATTTGGCTGAAAAATTAATAAAATGTCATTAACACTCTGACTTGGAACTATGGAAACACAACTTTTTTAAAAATTAACATGTATCTTTCAAAGCACTTGAAAAGTTTAAAGCTGAAAGCACTTATATACCTTAAGGAGGCCAAAACCTTTGAATATGCACAGACCTGTTTTTTGACACTGTCAACACACAGAGTTGTCTATCTCTTTCTTTACTTGGCTCTTCCTTCTATTTTTCACCACTAGTTCTGAGCGCTTATCACTTTACAATGCTACAGTGCTGTAGAGATTGCAGAATGTTTCAATCCAAAAAGAAAGCATGTATGCTTGGAATTTAAAAAGAATAATGATAGAGAGACATTTCTGCTCATCATAGGTCTTAGAAAAAATGATTTTGTACTTTTGATATAAATCAGCTAAGTATTATCTAAGTAAGATGCTTCCATGATTTTCTTAATTCTCATTGAAGGCATTTTGCTTTAGCATGAAATATAGATTCTTCTATAGTTATCTTCCATATGCAGCTAGCTTTTAGTTATTTCATAAATCAGCATTTATTTTAAAATCTAAGTGTCATTACTATAAATACTGTTCAGAAAGTCAACAATTCAGTAAGTGGAGGAAGTGCTCTGATTGGAAAGGAAACATTTGACTGACTTACGATGTTTTACTAATGATGTAAGCCTACTAGAGATAGCTATAACTGCTCGTAAATTGCTGCAGTATAAAAAAAACCCAAACCCAACAAACCAAAAAACCCAACTGAAAATGAGCCAAGACAGCAGCTGTTATCACAGTTTTCCATTTCCAGGAAATGTTAGCAACATCAGATGTAATCCTTTCTAAGCCCAGAATTCTTTCTTTCTTTTTTTTTCTTTTTAATAGAAGTACAATAATGAAAATGAAATCACAGCTTTTGTAACAAATCATATTAGCAAACATATTAGACCAGCGAAGTTAAAAAATAAGAGAATATTATTGTGAGTTTTTTTCCTCTATATGTACTTAAACTTCTCCACTTAATGCAGACTTTGAAGTTTGCTTATGTTTGTGCTACAGATCAATATCAAACAAAGTAGAGTTAAATAATCTTAGATAAACAGCATGCTTAACAAGGGAACAGAAACTGGAGGCTGAGATCTCTGCGGCCTTGGTACACTGTTTACTGTTGCAAAATGACCATTAGTCACAAATCATGCTTAAAGTGCAAAAAGAATTGCACCACTTATGTGAATCTGATGTTCTTCCTTTTGTTTTGGATGTATATAAGCCAGTACAAAGCAAATACTGTTTTTTTATCTGGAAATCATGTTTGTGTGTGCAGAATTTGCATAGCTTTGCTGGACTGATGTGAAATACATTTGTTTGTCATATTTCTTTCTCATCCAAACATAGCATAATTAATGCAAAAGGAATTAAAACTATGGAAAGAAATCTTTGTATATGTGTGGAACAAACGTAATTTATTTTTAAACGTAATGTAAAGTGACAAAGCTGTAAGTCCCAAAATGCTTTAAAGAATGCTGATTTCAGTGCGAAACGTAACCCTAAAACAGCCAATTTTTAACACTGAGTTTATTCATATTTAAACTTAAGCTGCTTGGCAATCCATCCTCCTTCCCCCACTGGAATATTTTTATTAATGTAACCAAAGTGCTTTTGAGGGGAAGCCTTAGGTTTTTTTTGGTTTATTTTTTTTTTTTCCATAAGCAAAGAGCTCAGTAATTCATTTCTTCATGTTAATAACTGCTGACGTGTTTGTACATCTGTCATGTACTAATGGAATTTGTTGTGTCTAAATTCACTGTTCAAAATCATTACTATTTAAGGACCCTATTTGTTATAGCTTGCCCATCATAACTTTCATTGACGACTAAATGATTCAGTAACTGCTTTCATAACTTTGTGACAGAAGGGCGAGTCCTTTGTTGTCACTGAAATGCAACCATCTAAAAAGTAGGCCAATATATGAGAAAATTCCCATCAGAATTATGGGAGCAAGTTGTTAGATATGCCTATAAGTTGCTGGATATGCCAGAAGTTGACAATTTTCTATTTTTTCTGTTCCCTAATTAAGTGAAATAAGCAAGAACCTGAAGTCAAATGAGGGCGCTTTAGTAGTGATTTGAGAAGGGACAAGGAGATGAAAGCTGTGAATGACTCTGTGGATTTGCCAAGATTTCTTTCATTGCTACAGGACAAGGAGAAAATTTATGCATTTTAAAGGACAGCTATCACTGAATCTGGAATGTGCTATTTTATCCTCAAGCCAGAAGGGAACACCCTGCTCCCCCAGATACGTGTACTTATAAGGGTCAGGATATGTCCTTTTAGTTTGTCTTTAAATTTTTGTAATACATATTTTCCTAAAGTAAACTGAATAATGTAATTTGTTTCTGAGTTTCTTCAGTTGGATCAGTGCATACCATAGATAAAAATAATTAATAAAAATTACCTTCCCAAGATATGAATTTGCATTCTTTTTATGAAGAACATAAAGGACATAAAAATAAATACTTATCAAAAGCTAGTTAACAGCCATTCATTTTACATTAAGAAAAGCATACATTTGAAATTATAACAGCTTTTCAAGCAAACAGAAAAAAACCAATTGTTATGCAACTAAAATGTATTATAATGTGTAGTTTTTACTTACAAGAACATAAAACAGATAAAAAAGAAAGAAAATTGTGTCCCCCAGGTGTGGTGTTTCTGCAGATTCACAGCTTTCGGATTGTGAACATTGCAGCCTCCGAGAGCAATACAGGAACTGCACATACACCATATGCAGGCTTTAGGAATCTCTCACAAAATTGTCTCTTATCTTTTTCAACATTTTTGCTGCATTAGGTGTGAAGAAAGGTAAGTGAATAAGAAGAACTATTCAATTAGATACTCTAATCTTGTCTAAATTGCACTTGTACCTTTTGTTGCTTGACCTGTTATTCAAAGGTGTCCCGAGTGTGAAGAAAGCAAGAAGTCCAGCAGCCTCCAGCCCAATGTGCTGAATGGCTGGGATCTTCTCACAGCAAAGATGATAGTTTCATAAGGAAAGCTGTAGTTCTTTGGGAGTCTTAGAATCATTTAGGTTGGAAAAAAACCTTTTAGATCATTAAGTCCAACCATTAACCTAATACTGCCAAGTCCTATCATTTTTTACTTGGAAAGAGACCAACCCCCACCTCCCTAAAACCTCCTTTCAGGTAGTTGTCGAGAGAATAAGGTTTCCTCTGAGCCTTCTCTTCTCCAGACTGAACAACCCCAGTTCCTTCAGCCATTCCTCATAAGACTTGTGCTGCAGACCCTTCACCAGCTTTTTTGCCCTTTTCTGGACCCACTCCAGCCTCAATATCTCTCTTGTAGTGAGGAGCCCAGAAATTAACACAGTGTTCAAGGTGTGGCCTCACAAGTGCCCAGTACAGGGGAACAATCACTGCTCTGGCCCTGCTGGCCACACTACTTTTGATACAAGCCAGGATGCTCTTGATCTTTTTGGCTCCCTGGGCACAAGCTGGCTCACGTTCAGTGGCCGTCAGTCAGCACCCCCAGGTCTCTTTCCGTTGAGCAGCTTTCCAGCCACTCGTCCCCAGGCCATTGGGGGGGTTGCATGGGGTTGTTGTGACCCAAGTGCAGAACACAGCACTAAGCCTTTTTGAACATCATACAACAGCCCATCAGTTCAGCCTGTCTAGATCCGTCTGTTGAGCCTTCCTACCCTCAAGCAGATCAACAGTTCCACCCAACTTTGTGTTATCTGCAAACTTAGAGAGGGTGCATGCAATCCCCTTGTCCAGATCATTGATAAATGATATTAAATGGAACTGTCCCCAGTACTGAGCCCTGGGGAATGCCACTTGTGACTGGCCACCAACTGGATTTAACTCCATTCGCCACCAACCTTTGGGTTCAGCCATCCAGCCAGTTTTTTTACCCAGTGAAGAGGATACCCGTCCAAGCCATGAGCAGCCAGTTTCTCCAGGAGTTTCTTCAGGCCTGTAGTTCCCCTTCCCTGTAGATCCTTCTTCTGGCCCTTCTTGTAGATGGGGGAAATAAAGTGACATGCAAAAACCCCAGTATCTCAGGTTATAGAAATTTACCATTCCTGTTACTCTTCTTGTATACTACTTCAATCTTTTGAAGTGATGCTTGAAGAGACTGTCTGTTGATAGGCCAAGAAGCCATTCCTGTATTCTGTGGCACAAAGCTTAGTGAGGACATACTACCACTAGCCTGAGACTACAGCTGAACAAAAATAAAGTACAGCAGATGATCATCTCAAACATTTACTCTTTGCATCTTCTTGTGTCATTTTAAATTACGAAGTACTAAGCTGAAGGGAGACTGATTTAAGTAGTGGGGATATGAGAGCTCTCCAATATAGCTTAGTGAGTTTTTCAAACCTTATTCTGACCTAAGCTAATTTTAAATATGTTATTTTAAATATTGGCTTTAAATATCTTCCTTTAGAGATCACTTTAGAACTTTTTACTGATATTAAGTGAACAGAGGAACCATCTATTTCTCTGAACGTGTATTTTTCCTGAGATAAATCGGTCAAAGTGAAGTTGGTTGGTGGTATGTTGTGAAATTGCATAACCCATCTCAGTGGTTACTAATTCAGCCACCTCAGGTACAACTGCTTGTTTGTCTAGCTTGCTATTAAGACTGCAGGAACGCAAATAGTGGAGCATGCTGATACCGTGAGCTCCTGACCTGTCTGCTATTTTCATTTGTCTGAAAAGAACTTTGCTGAATTTGAAAAAAAAGCCCAACAGAAAGAAACTGAACTGCAATGGCAGTTAACAGTAACTATGCTATTGATAACATCAGTGAGTATGTACAAAGACAGAAGATATTTACACATGCTTTTCCAGTAACCTGACCCAGTACTTAGACCACCTATTGAGATTTAGCAGCTCTTGCAATACACAGCAAACCTGTTTGTTTCACCACTTACGCAACTTTTATAAGATTACTTCCTTTACTATCCAATGTAAAATCATTATTTACCATGCCATTGTAGGTATCATAGACTCTAGACTGTGTTTTTTAACATGTCCTTCTAACTTTTCACAAAGGGATTGCAGTGTTATAAAAACACAAGCATTTTAGTGATGCCTAAATACAGTTGTTCATAACAAAGAAGTAATTGTGCACAATAGGTGTGTATAAACCCCACAGGATGAGAAATTAGTGGCTTTGTTTTTGAGATGAAACTATTATTCATATATATTACAATATTTTCAGAGAAAATAATTTTTAATATACAAAAATATGAATTTATGTTATTACACTTTATTACTTCTGTTCATTATTTTAAGACAATGGTGGTGTTCCACTAAAAACTGTTAATGCAGAATCTTTTTTCCCATTCCAGATAGTATTTCTCTGAAAAAATAAAAAGCAATCATAGGTCCTAGGTATAGGACAAAGAATCAAGAATATATTTTTCTGATTTACAACGTCCTGATACTTTTAATACTTTTAATCCTGATAATTTTAATGCTGGTGCGTATGAATATAGGAAAAAAAATGTTGCTGTTTCTTACATTGCTTACACCTGAAGAATTGCAATCATCCATAAGTACATAATCTCTTAAGGCTGTACTTGTTTTTACACATTTACTGAAAAAGACCTTTAAACTTATCTATCCTGGGACTATACATAGAAATGAAAATGGCTTTTCTGTGTACAATTAGGATACATGACATGCTCAGCAGAGTAAATTGGAACCTGGTTAACACTAGTAATACATTTATGATATCTGTACAAGTGTCATCACATAGAAAACATCAAGCTGCTAACAAACAGCACTTCTGGTTCAGTTTCTAATATTTTTCTTAAGGCACTTTCACTTCATTACAAAAGCAATGAACCTGAACAGTAAAGCTGGAAAAAGAATTTTTGCTTCTCAGGTGAATTTGCATTTGCTTGTCCTAAACTGCTGCAAATAGCAGCTATCTGTAGACTGATGGAAATATACTAGTTACAGTAAGTTCATCTCCCTTGCCATGGTTATTTGAGTGTTTGCTGTCCTGACATCTTGCTGTGACAGAGCCTTAAAACACAGGATTAGAAATTTTGTAATTTGTTATTCTCCAGCCAATCCTGGCACATAGCACTTACATTCTCCAACTTATCATTAAAGCATGCCACATTTTGTAACTGCAATCTTAATTTTTTATTCATCATTCACTCATCTTACAGCCCTTCCAGCCCTGGTGCCTGACAAGCCTACAACTGTTCAGCTTCAGAAGGAAAACAGCTCATACACACACACATACACACGCATGTCAGGACAGGGAGGAAGAGACAAGACAAGAAGTGATATGGCTTAATGATCTTGGTCAATTCAGGCTAGCCAAGAGGTTTATAACTAACAGCCAAGAAAACAGTTAAATAGCACGGCAGAGCACAATGTGTTTGAATATTTGTAAGTTTGCATTTTCATGTATTATAATGAAGAACAAAAGTAAAAAGCTCTCAAGACAATTCTTCCCTAGCAACCTAAGTATGCTTCCTCACACTTGGATGATCTGAGAGTACGTTCACACATTATTACTAGCTCTACATTAATAATAATGATATGGCCATTCCTTCGAAGGAAAGTCATGAGTGGGTTTTTTAGATAAAATGGGGACCCACTGAAAAGATAACCTGGAAGACAGCATGACTAATATCTAAATGAGACATATTTAACAAGTAATATTCTTGTGCAGTTTTCTTGGAATGCTTATTGCCCAGTGGATATGGTTAACCTCCATAGGAAAGGGAGAAGTAACGCCTCACAGAATTCCTTTATCACCTTTCTCCAGCAGCCCACAGATGGCTGTTTCACCTCCTACGTTGTTTAGTGGTAATGGCTGTGGTGAGTTTACAGGTCTCTGATCCAACTCTGCAGCTGCAGTGCTGAATTGGTACCCATGGAAGCACTACATCGAGAGTAACAGAAAACTCTGCTTCAGAAAAATATCACTGAGCATTTTTGGACAACAGCGGCTGCTGCAGAATGATGACTTTTGAAGGAAACTATGGGATGTTATTTCAAGGGAAAAGCATACCTTATACTAGTCTCCATAAATTCATGTGAGTAAAATTCTTGAGTGACCAAGAAGTTTCATCACTGAATGGTGATACCTAGAAAGGTCCTTCTGAATTAAATTGGCCAGCACAGCCAAAGTTTATTGGGCACTTGACTGAAAATTAAATCAGACAATTCTTGTCCCAGGGACAAGAATGTGGAAGAACAGAAGACAAAGAAACACAAGGGCTGAAAGTGGAGGAAAAGAAGCCAAGGACATGCATTTAGCTAATTAAGTTTCTTAAAAGGTAGGTAGGCTTAGCTGCATGTCTGTAGCTAGGATCCAATATCTCTGCTTTACAGTTCTGAGTAAGAATCTCACAAGTAAGAATCTTACAAGTTTACTTTGGAAAATGATTAGAAGGGAATGTCAGCCTTAGTAATGTAAGTATAGGGCTTCTACAGGAATGTGTGCTATCAGCTTAAGTATTGACTTCTCAAGATGGAGGAGGTGAACTAAGGCTGTTACCAGTCCATGACAGGAGAGGTACCAACAGCCTCACAGTGCTTGAGACCTCTCCTTTTCTATCCTTTTAATCATATGGATAAAAAATAGAGTTATACAGAGATCTCTTGCTGGTTTGGTAATATCCTCATTTTAGAGGGGCATAAGCTTTCCTCTCTATTTAACATAAAAAAATGCTGAAAAGTCAGTAAGTCATTTTAGGCATGCTTGTTATCAGATCTAGTGCTTCAGCCATCTGCCTCAACAGCTCCTAAAACTGCCGATAGTTGTCTGGCAGAGATAACCACTGTCACTGATTCCTCAGAAGTCATAGAAGAAGTCAGGCTAATATCTGTTTATTTACATCTTCTCACTATTGTAATATATTCATATCTATCAGCCCAGATTGGCTTAAATATGACTTATGGTTCTAGCTCTGTAGGCGAAATAAGATAAGAACTTGATTTTGTAGGAGAGGAACAATAATAGCACTCACAGTTATCAGCTAACAGACTGACTTAGCTTCACACATCCATGGAAGACAACTGTGAAAACAGTCAGGCAGAATTAGGGACACAGAGCAGGAGGCAACATCACTGTATAATTCTCATACAGTCATAATAGAAATTTCAGACCAAGTCAGGAGTTGCAACACTTAATAACTGTCACATGGGATCTGCAGGAGAATTGGTAGGGTTGCACTAAACCTACCTCACAGCATAAGGTAGGAGTTACATTCCCAAGAACAAAGTCCAAGTGAGTGAAAGGCTGATCAGTGAAGGTAGACAGCAGGGAACAGAGAGCAGAACAGTATTTAAAATCGTGCTTTGTTTCTGAGACTAAAATGTTTGCATCAACCCTGGAACTACAGCCCAGAAGTTTTCCTGAGGGTAGATATCTATTGCCATTCCTTTTGGGTGAGATTGAATGATTTCTTTAAAAGCAAGTTGTGCCACAAGGCAGTAATGATACCTTATAGTATAAGCTAAGGCTTGTTTTGACACCTTTTACATGTTTTACACCCTACCAACATTTCTCTTACCAGGGGCATGAATTTGGATCTGCCCTTTACCCAGATGCTTATTTTTCCACAAACTCTGACACCTTGAATTTTGCACAATGAGTTTAAAAGTTGTGGGAGCTGTGGGGGTGGGGAGAGACATACAGAACGGAATAACCTTGTGGCCCATTAAGCCCTGTATTTTTAAGAAGGCATGCAAAAAAACCCAAACCAGAACAAAACAAAAAAACATGAGCAAAGGCAGCAATGGCTGCTTTAGTTTTTATAGTTTGAAAACCTCGTAGCGAAGCACCCTCCCAGGAAGCAGGAAATAAGTACAGCATCGTTGAACCTATGTAGCTTCAAATCTACATCTTTCATGATCAGGGAGATTTTACCTAATTATCAAATCAGTTACTATAGAGAAAGGCTCTTGTGACCTATATGCTTATGATCTGGCAAGGAAGAATCAGTAAGACAGGCCTTTTGTTAGACTATGAACTTGTGCTAGTGTTTTCAGAGAGACCCAAAGTTTAGCACCTGAATCCAGTCTTTGGTAGCTACCTGAGGGGGCTGATCCTGAGCCCTTACCAGTTCCTAAATGAGGGCTGCAGTGAATCAGAACATCTGTACATGAGGCTAGGTATTTAAATGCCTAAATACACATTTACATGAACGCATCTACAGTGCCAAGTTTTAAGTGTTTTGACTTGAACTAACTTCCTAACAGATGGTTATTCTGCATCTATCTTCATTTATTTATGACTGTTTATGCTTTTACAGACGTAATAACTCATCTAAAAGTGATACAAGCTTATTCTTTGTCTTTTTATTTATATTGCAATAACAGTTAAAGGCATTATTATACTGCACAACCTATAGAAATTACATAAAGATGGTCTTTCTGTGTTCTACTCACAAGAGTTCCTTCCAAATATTCAAGAAAAACTGCTGTGACCGTAAGGCAAGTTGGACAAACATAAACTAGATGCTAGCATCATCTGTAACATTGTAAGCTTAAGCAAAATATTACCACAAAATAAAACAAAAAGATTAAAAAAGTGAAACAAATGAGGAGAAAATAGAGGAAGATAAGGAAAATATTTAAGTATGTGCATCAGAAGCTTCAGAAAATGGAGTTCAACAAAATTAATGCAAAATTTCTCAACAAGATAAATCTCATGCTATATAAAATGCAGTTCTTGGTATCATAAGCAGATACAGGTCTGATTCATCTGATTCAGGAAACTGCCATGCAAGTGTGTAAGTGATTGCAAAATCAGGACTAAAGGGTGTTTATTTATTCCAAAAGCATGTCCTAACTAAAGAAGCAAGCAACCAAGCAAGGCAAGCATATACAAAGTATTAAGAAATGAAGGACCTAATACTGCTGTCAGCTATATTCATGCCTCACCATGTAAATCAGTGTGTTTCAGAAGACTAAATGAGAGAGGGAGTTAGCTTTTCTCTGCCCACTACAGTGATTAATTAGCTTATTTTTCAATATGAAAAGTGCTAGGTATGTTGTTATAATTTTTTTCACAGTACCAAAAATACAGCTATCCATTACCCCTCTAACAGGAAAAGCCACATATGACCATGAAACACTGTGAGACTTTGGTAAGGAATGTCATGAGAAAGAAAATTTCTCAGCTTTGAAGTTGTTTTTATTTATATGTAAGTTGCAATGTCTAGGGAAAGCAAATTTTGCTGTAATCATTTTCTTACATTACTGACATGCTTTTTAATGCACAGCTTTAACTACAACCGTCTGAAGAAGATTCAAAAGATCATTACAGTTGCCAACATTTATTATGCACCTTTATGTGCATTGTAACCCCACTGCATTTGTATCAAGAAACCAGATCTGTAAGGAAAGACAAGGAAGTTTTCCCACTGAATGATAAAGATGGTTTATTTCCATAAGCCAAATTTTTCAGGAAACATAAACTGAAAAAATTATTGATGTAGAACGGTTTTATCGCATCAGCTGCAGAACTCCACTGGGGAAAACAGAAACGAGAAGCCCTTAGGCCACATTTTGTGTGACCTAATTCTTTCAAGGGTATGTTTCTGCAAATTTTTAGGAAGTGACAATGCAAACAAATGACAATTCCCACCGTGATGTTTTCATGGAATCTCTGCATAACCTCCAAACAGAGTTTGCACCGACATTACAGTGCATAGTTCTGCTGTAGAGTTTAATTACTTTTGAATGTAAAAGAGCAGAAAAACAGTTATCACACACCCAGCAGAAGAAACAGTTATGCTTCTATAAATTCCTGCTATTCTACTGCTGCAATTGTCAATTTAAAGTTTCAGTCTATATGCTGCTGCCAGTTAATGATTAGTCAACTACATTTTTGAGAAATTGCACTCCAGTCAAGGGAAATGAAGTAAAAAGATGAGGGAAAAAAGAAGCTAACATTGTTAAAGTCTAATTAGAGCAGCAGGGCCAGTACTGGACTTAGCTGTGATGAGGTTGTCTTTCTGTTAAATTCAATACACTGAATTCAGTGAGAGCAAGATCAAATGCTATGATTTGATTTTCATGGGTGAAGTGTTAATAGGAGTGTGGATTAACTTTTTCCTCATGTTGTGAAATTGTTTTTATATTAATGTAAAGCAGAATACAATCATTTTTCTCTCTGAGGGTATATTTCGAAAATCTGCCCATTTGCTTTCAGAAGGATTAGTGTCGTGCAGTTTATTTTGAAGGAAATCACATTCCTTTAACAAAGAAAAAAACAATCATTCTTTTCTCTTCAGCATCATCAGCAATATCCACCAGAACTTCATTTTAACAATTGCCTATATCAGTTAACCATTTCTTATTTTTGCATGGTTTTAACTCATGCTGGTTTGTTTCTAAATGGAGTTCTTGCAGTAAATGAATGTGTTTTCATTTAGCAGCTTAAGTTTTTCATGTAACAACTTAAGACCACATTTTAGTTATAGTTGATAAAAACATGATAATTAATAATGCTTTAGGAATGTAACTGGATTTTATCTTTCAAAGAAAAAAACCCCTAATATTTAAATGTATTGTTCCCCTAAAACATCTAGCTATCATAATATTTTCACCCCTTCTCTAGAAGTATTAATAGGCATTCAAAACAGCTTTACTAGCCATATATTCTGAAATGTTTCTGGTTTCACGACACATGAATTCACACTTGGTACAATAAGTGTTGATAATAAAACCTGAGTGCCCATAAATATGTATTGTGGTGAAATATTAGCTATGAAGCTCTTCATCCCTCCACCTACAATTATTTAATACAGAAAGATCTAAACATCTATAATTTAGATAAGGCAGAATAGCAGTTTAAATGAAAAAGGTCAGATGCATGTAATACACATTTTTCACTTCAAATTGTGCACAAAGTTTATTTGTAGATCTTTGAAGCTGATGGGAAACTTGAGTGTTTATTCAGCTGGAACTTTGAGTATTTCATATATAATGCATATGTTCCCTAAAATAGTTTAAATTGACTCCTACAAACAAATAGTGGGATGTTGTACACACATCTCAAATATTCCATAAAACAGATTAAAAATGGAACATGGGCATCAATTCCTTAATGCTTCGCAATGCCTATTCAATAGTAAAAGACATCAATAGAATTTCGTTATTATTTTATATAACAGAACCAAAATTCCCCCATTCCTTAACTAGAATCATAGAATGGTTAGGATTGGAAAAGACCTTAAGATTATCTAGTTCCAACACCCCTGCCATAGGCAGGGACATCTCACACTAGACCATGTCACCCAAGGCTCTGTCCAGTCTGGCCTTGAACACTGCCAGGGATGAAGCATTTACCACTTCTTTGGGCAACCCATTCCAGTGCTTCACCATCCTCATAGTAAAGAACTCCCTTATATCTAATCTGAACTTCCTCTGTTTCAGTTTGAACCCATTATCCCTTGTCCTATAGCTACAGTCCCTGATGAACAGTCCCTCTCTAGTATTTCTGCAGTGCCCCTTCAGATACTGGAAGGCTGCTATGAGGTCTCTACTCAGCCTTCTCTTCTCCAGGCTGAAAAGCCCCAGTTTTCTCAGCCTGTCTTTGTATAAGTGCTCCAGCCCCCTTATCATCCTTGCGGCCCTCCTCTGGACTTGCTCCAACAGCTCCATGTCTCCTTATGTTTTAAGACACCAGAAATGCACACAGTACTCCAAGTGGGGTCTCACGAGAGCAAAGGGGCAGGATCACCTCCTTTGACCTTAATCTTAAAACATACAGTATTCAGTTTGGTTTCAGGAAAAGTAATAGGACTAATAAAGTGAGGGCAAAAGTGAGCTTTTTAGACCTCTAGATCATGATCTATATTAGTAATGTAGGATATAGCCCGCTATTTGATATTATGAACTTTCAGTGCTGGAGATTGATCCTTGTAGGTGTTTCGTTTATAATATTGCCATTAGACCTGATTCACCACAGTCCATGTGAACAAGGAAATGGCAAGATCATGGTCTTTAGGGTTGTCCATAAATAATAAAAATATGAATCTGCTTTTGTTCAGGAAGATGAAGTAAATGACTAAGGAAGAAGTGTTTCCTAGTCCTACTGTCTAAGGTCACTCACTTCATGAGTATATGCATGTCTTCTATTGTAATTAATGGAGGTGCAAATAGGTCTACATACCAAATCTAAGATAACCAATCTATCATTTTAAATGACATTAGTATAATGTATGTATGATATTAGTATAATGTATGACCTTCATGGAGTTTACAAATTTGAACCTAAGTACAAAATGTAGCTATTTGAATGTATAATCACCATTTGTACTCCAGCTATACATTGTATACATTTATACATCAATTTGCATAATTTTAACAGCATTTATTATACATTATTTATTAAAATGCACTAATAATTTTTGTCTTATTTCTTCAGAGATTTTTTTCTTACAAGTAGCAAGAAAAAAAAAACATTCAGAAGCATTCTACTGTACACAAAATACTATAAATGGAAACATGTATTTTAAATGTTCCTGAAGAACTGGATGGTTTGGTTTTTTTAGTTTGGTACCCGTCATTGCTTCATGTTGAACAATTAAACTGGTTAAATACACTGGGTCTCTTGGGATATCTTTTACAGCACCCTTCCAGTACCCAAAAGTATTACCCTTGTAATACTACATTACAAGGGCATGTAGTGACAGAACAAGAGAAAATGGCTTTAAATTAGAAGACAGTAGATTAGATTAAATATTAGGAAGAAATTCTTCACTATGAGGATGGTGAGGCACTGGCACAGGTTGCTCAGAGAAGTTGTGGTTGCCCCATCCCTACAGCTGTTCAAGGCCAGGTTGAACATGCTTTGAGCAACCTGGTCTAGTGTGAAGTGTCCCTGCCCATAGCAGGAGGGTTGGAACTAGATGATCTTTAAGGTCCCTTCCAACCCAAATCATTCTATGATACTTTGATTGTCTCTCTGTGAATAAGGAAATGAAAAGTACACTGCCAGCATGTTTGTTAGATGTAATTTGAATTTAGCATGTATGCTAGAAATGAAATCTCATTTCTTTTTCTAAATTTGTAGATCACAAGTTGCACCAAGTAGAGCCTAACTGCCACACAATATTTGGATTTTGTACTATTAAATCACAGTAACTTCTATTTCTGATGCCATCATTATAGCATATTCTCCAAGAATTTGATTTTTTTTTCTGACAATTTTTATATTTTTAACTCTTTCATAACATCAATATTTCTGTATCCCATGATTAAGATATGGATTTGAACAAATAAAATTTACATCTTTTGTTTGTGCCAAACAACTGACCAAATACAAACACAGAAAAGATGAAAAGCAGAACAGAAACCTGGGTACAAAAGGTCCTGAGCACCAGTGAACATTGTCTGCCTACCTCACTTCTACAATGGGCTTCACTAAACTCCTGAATCGACCTGGGACTCTTTTTGATAAATACACTGACTAGCATTCAAATGCATCACTTCTAAATAGGATCCTACAATAGCCTTTCTTTTTGTCATCTGTTTCAGATGTGTAGTTAGTATAATTTGATATTTTTGTCAGTGGTTATTTACTTTATGGCTTATTAACTATTGTGGCAAGTTCCCATTTATGGCTCAACTAGCATGTACATATGGTTTTCAGTGAGCTACACTACCTTAGCAATCTAATTTGAAGCATGTTTTTAAATGACAAACTAGTAATTAACATGTAAGAAAACTGGGCATGGCTATAGTACATGGTGTCAGTCAATTAGAAAATTTTTTGCCTTTACTATTTAGAAGCTGACAGTTGGGCTATAGATCTTGATATGCATGTTAACTTTTACAATCCTTAGTAATATTAATACCAGGCTTTTACTCATATATGATACTTTTTGGATTATTGGCAATAGCATAAAAATAAACAAGGTGCAGGAAAAAAAAACCCAACTGCAAACAGAAGCCAAATAAGGCACAGGATCTTCTCTAAAATCAGTTAGTCCAAGAGAAAAAAAACGCCTTTTTCTCCTTCCACACAAGATCTGGAGGTGAATAAAACATACACAATTTAGACAGCAGCAGGATTACTCAACTAACCCTGAAGTTTTCCAAAATACATAAGATAAAGATCATCTAGGCTTAGTCTGCAACCACAGTCTCCTGCATGACAAAATCAGAGGCCTGTATGAAAAGTTAAATCAGAAGAGAGAGCATGTTTCAACAGTATTATCAGGTAAATTTTAGACTTAAACTGGTATGAAGACAAAGATAAGAGAAGAAATATAAGTAGCATGGTGAGTTGACAGACTAAGTGGCTTTTCACCCTGAAAGATGAGATTTGGAAGTCAAAGTCGACGTATAAATGAAATGCATTTTCTGGTGTCATTCATGTCCATTTGTTCACTGAACAAAATCACCATATAATTTTCTCTGATTAACTGTTATTGGCAGCTGTATTCAAATAGTCTGGAACTGTACTAGAAGCTGTGTAAAATGAGAAAGCTACAATATCCATTTAGAAAGGTAAAGGTGCATAATAATTCTACATTTATCTCCTTTCCATGGTAAACAGTGTTTTATTTTTCCAAGAAATGAAATCGCACACAAACCAAGAAATGTAAGTAGCAAGGACAAACAGTTCTTCCTTCCCTCCAAATAACAGTAAAATGAAAGGGTAGAAAGAGTAGTGCAAGGAAATGCTGTGTGACAGGTCTTTTGGAAGTCTTCAGGAAGCATTCAGGAAGATTATGTATATTTAAGAGGATAAAAAAAAATCAGATTTCATTTAAACACAACTGACTTATATTTCAGGTAATTAAGAAAATTATTATGATGTCAGTAGATAAATCTCTCCTTTTGCTGCTTGCAGTGGCCTCCTGCCACTACTAACTTCACAGTTTACTTCTAGCAGGAAACCAGTAAGCCCATTTATGCAAATAAACTTAAGGATGTGGGCAGATAGGAACTACATTTTTGATGGCTGATATTGCAGATTTCAAATGCATTAGTTTCTGAAAACACTGACTCAGTTTCCAGAATGAATCTTGTCCACAGGAACAACTGTACAAGGCACATATCTATTTGTAGTTTAAGCAAAAACTTTCACTGCCTGAGCTTTCTTCCCACAAAAAGGCTGAAGAAATGTAGAACTTAGTAGGTAATATTAATTACCATTAATTACCAGAGACAACACAAATGTCATGTTTTTCCAATGAGGTACACTTGTAAATAGTTTACCTTTCCATTCCTGGTGTCTTCCTGTCTGCCACTTCCTCCAGAAATAATGGAGAGAATTACATAGACTTTAGCCAGTGCAGAGCTATCAGCCTAGTATCAGAAAGGCTCCTCTGTTGAATTTCCTGTCCATTCCCAATTTGCTAATCTAGCTGAAGCTTTATTTGAACTCCTTTCAACTTTGCAAAATCACAGGTCCGTGTCTAATTCAAAAAAGACCCACTTACTCTCAGTATTGGGTAAATATCAAAAGCAAACCAAAATTTTGAACTTCTTAATGTTTACAGGCTACTAGTACAAATGCTGGTCATTCCTGTCCACAAGCATTTGCAGTCTTTAGTCAACAAAATGAAGCTAAGCAGTAAGCTTGATAGCAAATATCTTCATCAGACAACAGTTAAATTAATTAAAGCTGAAAGAGTACATCAAAAAGATGCATCATTGTTATTTTCCCACATGAAGACAATTGGAATGATGAGAGACTGATTTTGTGCTAAATAAGAGATAACATATTCATGCCCACTTCAATATATGAATTCAAACTAAGGTCTAGGTGTCAGAAAGCAATCAAAATATTTTTTAGGCTGCACGCCCTTACTTCAGGAAATCAGTTAACATGTTTAAATCTATCCTAGTTTAGGAAATATACTTGATTATGTGCTTAACAATAAGACAATGCTTATGTTCATTATGCAGTGTTTACTTCAAATGTTTATAAGCATGTGGCTAAATTCATTACAAGAAAAAACAGTTTCCAAAGTCTCTGCTGGAACATCCACTATCCAAACCTCAGAAATACGCTGCTAGATTGAAAATTAAATGTACAGGGTTTTAATACTCTTTTTCATTCAGGATCATACTTGCTAATTTTTGCACACTCATTTTCTGTTTTATACAAGTAAATATGTTCATCCACGGTGGTCTGAAATGGTAAATGGTATGAAATGCACTGAAATGGTGTGAATAATAGCAAAGTAAACAAAGATGCTGTTGCTTATTTAGGTTCACTTTGCAAACAGGCCAGCCATGTATTCAGCAGGCAGGGACAATGCTGGGCTGGGTTATCACACATGGGTAATGTGCCACATTCTTCTCATGCCACAGTGTCACATTCTTTACTGCTCGGGGTTGTAATCTGACTAGGTCACAGCAAATCATGGTTTGATAGATTGTGAAACGGTAAATTACATGATCCTTTCTATGAAGGCATCTTCTGGGAGATACTGTTTAGGCTGGTTGATTATTCGAGAATTTTTGGGATGAACTATGACCCTGGCCTCTGCGTTAGCAGAAACGTAAGTGCTAAAGGCTACTACTTAGCCCACGTTTAGCTCTTTTCATGTGAGGTCTCTGAAACATCCATATATTACCTGGAAGATACATGTTAACTTAATACAAACCTTGGAAAATATTGTAACCTTAAATTCTGGATTTAAACACAGAAAATGCAAATCTGAGCAGTCTTTCATTTTCTTGGCTATAAACAGAACTGGAAGAAATATAAAGTCAGATCCTGCCTACTGCTCAGGAATACATATGGAAATCAGATTTTTGCATTAGCAGAGTTTCACCTGAAACTGTTTCTTGAATTAAGAAGCAATATTAAAGATATAAAAATCAGCACTAAATAAGAAAACAGGCATTTTGGTGCTTCTGTCTGGCTAGAAAGTATTTTACTTCTCTGAAAAGGATTTATATTTTTAGTAGGAAGGAGAGACCCAAGTCTGACTCCCTAACACTTTACAAAATAAGCGATTCTACTGAGTTAGATGGAACATCATCTATGAATAAATATTTATGCAATTAGACATGTTAATTTTGTACAAGGCAATGCTCTAACCTAAGGCAGACAAGATGAAATCACAGAATTTAATTTAAACAAAAGAGAAGATTAATTTGAAAAGCAGCAGATTTTTAATAATGAAGTTTACACACAGTGATGTGTGAATTAATTTTCATAGACATTTACACTTTAATATTATTCTGACAAGTGAAAATAAGTTATGATTTAAAATCTGCAACAAACTTTTGACACAAAGCTTGCATTAAACCAAAAAGGAACAGTAATGGGTAGGAAGAATGTATCTCTCAGTCCTTTCAAGTCCTCACTTTCGGCTTCACAACTTAGATATTTTCACTCGTACTTTTGTAAAAGCTCAAAAATGTCTAGCCACTTTTGGAG
Organism: Coracopsis vasa; assembly: GCA_026283785.1. Classification (NCBI taxonomy): domain Eukaryota; kingdom Metazoa; phylum Chordata; class Aves; order Psittaciformes; family Psittacidae; genus Coracopsis; species Coracopsis vasa. The sequence goes on from JANHGB010020597.1 coordinate 23,378, forward strand.
TTCCAGGCATAGATATTCTATTTAGAGATAGATTGTATATCTACATTTTAAATATTCATACCATCTTCAGCATATCACTATCTGAAATGATTCATTACTTTCCGGATACTGAGCCAAGGAAACAGGTTGTTTTGTATTTATAGAAGATACGCTATAAAAAAGGAAATATAAGGAAAACTGAAGATACTAAATAAACATAGCACTTAAAATTCTCATGTACAAGTTACAGTTTGAAGTCCTCTGTAAGAATTACTGCAAGGGGATGCTTGTTCTATAATTAACACTCAGAAAGTCTATACTGTCCTATTACCTTCATATTTTATGGCTTCTTTAAAAATCTTAGACGTCTAAAAAATTAAGAACCCTATTGAAGTCAGATTTTTTACAAAATTAGGCCATGTGGAGAATATAATTTTTGCCAGGACTATATAGCATTTTTTGATCTTTACCTGATACAGTGAAATGATGCTCGTTTAGCATCAAATGGAATGATGTCAGTTTATGTAAGAAGATTTGGCTCTCAGTAAGAAAGAATCAAATATTCAGATGTTATGAAAAATATTCATAGAATCATAGAACGGTTTGGTATTTTGACTGAAATGTTAGCTATGGCTGAAAAAGTTCATGTTAAAACAGAATTAGATTAGTATTCTTAAATAAATTATACCTTTTTTGAGGTTTTAAATATAATCTGAATGGAAATTTTAAAAATATTGATTGTTCAGATCATAATTTTTAATGTAAACATAAGAATGGAAGTTTTCAGTTACTGAATCTAACCTTTGTTTGCCTTTTTTTTTTTTTTTCCCAGTTAAAATGCCAAACTAGAAAGAGTTAGAAAAGTTTCAATGACTATGAAATAGCTTTTTTCAGGAGATACTCTTTAGGCAAAAGTTATTTTGGTTCAAGCCTAATGCTGAGCACATTTCTATGCTGTGATTTGCAAACATCTGTATATGTATACACAAAAAAGTGATAATAAAGCAATGCAGGTATTAAAATAATTATTAAAATTTTAATGTAGAGGACAGCATGAACTAGAGTAGATGTGCTATAAGGCATGTAAAACAGATAAATCCCAGCTGACTGAAAGTTTTCCTTCTTTCGAGAAGGCAAAAAAGATATTATCTCTTCCTCATGAGTAGGCTGCTACAAAAAAAAAAGGAAAAGCTAAATCTGAGTTGACATATTATAAGCTACAGATTCCTGAACCATGGTAGAACGCATTACTGCCATTTTTATTTCTTTAGAAATCATAATGGAAGAGGAAAAAGTCTTTAGCCTTACCTTCAGAGATACATTTAACATTTTGCTTTCTGTTTTGTCTTATTCCCATTTCTGTATTGTCAGAAATAGTAGTGTAGTTCCTTCACCTGTCTGCCAAACACCCTTAAAAATATTTGTTTGTAATACACCAGCATATAAACTGAAACTTTGTGGAAAATGTATTTTTGAATGTTTCATTCTAGTTCTAGATTTAGTGTTAAGTGTTAGTTTATTTATTTTAAGGATGTGTTGAAGTTATTTATTCCATCATAGTCAAAGAATACTTTTGCACAGTAGGAATTCCTTAATTAAACAAAAAAACAAATAAACCAACCAAAATAAGAACTGGTAATCTAACCAATACTGAAGCTAGAACTCTGAGATATTTACAGGTTACAGATAATAGAGCATGATATTTATTTTGAGCTACATATATCTGCATACTCACTTTTTGAGAAAGAATGTTTAAATCTTTCTTACTCACATCTGAATTCTATCATGAAATCTCTTACATTGTCAAAATGTGAAGAGAGAGACGACATGTCCATTCTGAATTTCTTTTTGATTTGGGGAAAGAAGTTTTACACAACTACTTCATTTTTGACAAAACTGTGACATGCTGAATCATTACAGAAATATAATCGATGGCTTATCAGGAGACACAGTATCACAGCACAAAGGCCTACTGTATAGTAATGCATGCAAAATGTCAGTAAGGTCAAAAAACCCACAGGAGTTATATTAGTGCACAGGAGTAGTTATATTAGTGACCCACATTACCTCATGTGAGGAGAAAAGTAAAATTTTAGGAAATTAGAATATAAAAAGAGAAAAAACCACAGAGATTCTCCTAGAATTTAGGACATTTTAGGTCAAATCCAGCCTTAGAACAGATGCAATTTCAGACATTTTTTTGACTACTGGCTAAACATTCCACATTGTCCTCCAGGGTAATGCGTGTGTAATGTTGGGGGGAAACAAGTCAATGCCAGCAAACACAAGTTTCTTCAACCCATACAAGTCTTTTCTACACTATTCTTAGGTTTCTGAATCATTTCATGAAATCTAGAATCTGCTTAAAATTGCCAAAGCTGAATTTTGCACTGAAGTATATTCATTCTTAGCATTTGCACTCATTAGAATTTGATTTGCACATTGCTGAAGCCGCTGGAAGGCAATCGCAAAGGCTAACATTAGCCTAAGGTTAGTCTCTTAGTCTTCTCAACATTTATAGTACCAAAAGAGATTAGATTCTTCCTGAGGTAAATCAAAATACCTAAAATTAGGTTCTTGTTTGCAACTGACTTTTAGAGAGGCTTTCTTTTCACAAATGAGTAAAGAGAACCTCTATGGAAAAAACCCTCCCTAGCCTAATTGCTAAGCTTTTGAGACTTTGATTCTACTTCTTCCTCTTCTTCCTGTTAAAATCATTTATTCTGGATGCATTCCAATTTCATGTTAGGCAGGATTTTCATTTTTTTGTACACGCACAGTACTAAAAAATCCAATATTTTATTGTACTTAATTATTTTATGTTTGGAGCCCTAGATTTAGCTGAACATGTGCTGTTTTATTTCCATAGGTCCTGAACACATTTCTTCCTGTCACCTTCTCTACACGTTTTCTCAGATGTTTGTAGGCTGATACAGCTCACAAACCCAGCAGAAATACCAACCATTCCTTTTTGTTGCTAGATTAATTTTCTGCCAAAATAATTACTTGAATCAGCTCTCTGAGGGGTGAGAAGAATGAAGCAGCAGGACCCCTCAACCAAGAGAAAAGGTAAGAAAGTGACTGCCTTTTTTAGCAGTAGCAAAATACTATAGCCACTCTGTGACTGTGGTCAGACAATCAGTTCCAGCTGCTGGAATAGACCCTGTGACTTTGGTTAAGAAGTTATCATGTAAAGTTACCAACCTTAGAGACTCATCACTGCTCCATTGATCCTCTCAGATTCTTTTTATTTCATTGACCACCCCATATACAGGTTTCATAAGATAAGCAAAAAAGTAATGAGGAAAACCTTTTTTAAGAGAAGCTATTGATGTAAGTTATTTTTATCTTTGTATACTTAAGGCATGTTATAGTTATGTGCTGAAAGGTGGTAATGATTCAACTAGCACATCACTAATTTTGTGAGTGACAGCACCTACAGTCATCAGCATAACAAGTTTTTTGGTTTGGTTTAAGCAAAATACTGTTTTATAGTATGTATTGAATCACTGGTAGCCTCAGGTTCTACCTGTTCCTTC